>BHDV01063470.1:17225-33876 GCA_005406045.1 Adoxophyes honmai
CCTTTTATCCTCTTTAATTATAAAATCAACAAATTTTTGATGAATCTCTGCTAGTTTCATTTTGACCATTAATGGGTTAAAGCAAGATGCAAATAGTTGGCCGGCCACAAATTGCAGTAAAATGTAGCCTGTTTAGAAGGGCCTTCACATAAATAAAGTTTTATATTTGTCTCACCCGTGGCGCCCCTCCCCCTTGCGTGGCCCGTCTTGGCATGGTGAGCGCGGGCGGCGCGTGCGCCACGTCCCCGAACGCCACGCGCTCGTAGCGCAGCTCGCGCGCCGACAGGGACGCTGCCAGAGACGCCTGCAATAGTAGATTGTGTCAAAAGGGAGCAAAATTACATTTTTACGGCGAGGTCGTACATTGAATCCTGAACGAAGCGAAGGATTCTAAAATAGAATCCCGACCGTAGTGAGGGATTCAAGTGTTAACGCCTAAGATGAAAATAATTTTGCTACCGACTGACACATACTGCTTTTCACATCAGCTATGAGAAATATAAAAATCTTAAAAATTTAAGAAATTTGATTATTTAGACTTTTAAAATAATAACACTTATCTTACAGAAGTAAAGAAAAAAATTCATTACACATTTAACAAACATAAAACAGCAAATGTCCTTGAACAGAAAAGTGCCACTTTGATCCCTCCTAGCAGGGAAGAAAAGTCCCCGTTCCGAATTGGTGATATGAAAAACAGTTTAATGCAGGGATGGCGAAACAATGGCACGCGTGCCAATCGTGACACAATAGTTCAGGCACGCCTAATGATACAGACGAATCTATCTAGAATCTAGATGAATCCTTGTAATTTACAATTTTTAATAAATAGTATACTTAACTTAAAAATCTATAATTACATCTAGTTTTAGTTTTGTTCGATAATATCAATTAACGCACGTTTTCACGCAATTTGTCACAATCAGAGCAGTCGAGTTGAAAGAAAACACTAAATTGCCAAACCTCCTCCTCCTTCGCCTTCATAAGCTCCTTCTTCTTAATTGCCCGTCGCTGCGCCTTGCGCAGGCGCTCGCCCCCCTCCCCGCGCTGTCCGCCGGGCCCCTCCTCGCCCCCCTCCCCCTTCTCCTTGGCAGCGGCCGCGAGCGCCTTGCGATGCTTGCGCTGGCGTCTCTCGCGCTGCGCCGCTATGTACTCGCCACGGTTATCTGTTTCTTCAAGATCCAACTGGAAATAATACAGGAATCATTCAACAGCATTCTGAAACCGTTTCATCTTACCGCCTACTCTGAAAGTTAGTTTAATTTCAGGGTAAATATGCCACTGAAACATACACCGCTACTAAATTATGGCCACAATGCCAAAATGGTTATACCAAGGCTGCTCGCCCTTTTGAAGAGTCAGGCCAAACAGTAGATTCGGTCATTAACAAAGGGCCACTTACATTTTCTACTATAACTAATGCTAGGTCAGTTATTGCTGAAAATTCATCCAAGCCATACTTGACACTTAAAATTCTTCCGCGGGCCACACTATAGCCCGGGGGCCTAGGCTTGAGCAGCCTTGGGTTATATCATCAGGTGTCTGGAAAGAATAACATCTCTCCATTTTCTCGGTGGATGTCATAAGGCGACGGTGGAAATAAGTTTAAGTATGTTTTAGGCGACAGACTAGCAACCTGTCACTATTTTTACCTCTTCCATCTGCTTAAACTTAAAACTATGGTGGAAGTAGGATTGAAATATGATATCATGGTTTTGTCAATGCCATGTTTTGTTTGCTCTGCCTACCCCATTTGGGAACACAGGCGTAGTTTGTATGTAAGTATGATTATACCGATGTAGCACATGTCTACCAACAGTGGAAATAGAGATAGAAACACTTACAGGATAGTCCTGGTCCGCAGGGTGGCTGAGGGCACGCACAGCGCTGTTGATGCGCAGTGAGAACGCGCGCGCTGCCTCGCCCGGCAGCCGCCGCAGCGCCGACACCGCGCTGCCGCCGCCCGGACTCTCTGTAACACAAACAAAAGGTTACATTTCCTACTATAGACCTACAACTTACTAACAATAAAGTTTTATACTAGTTTAAGTTTACCTACATAAAAACACCTTTAATATTTGACCTTGAACAAATGGTATCTCTCTGGAACAAAACACCTTAAATTACCTACAAATTCTCAACTAAAACACATTTTATGCAGCGAGTCTTTGTACTCTGGTAGCAATGAGGAAAATATGTCTATCCATATAATTTCAAATCACACATAGATTATCCTATAAAAGCTACAACAAGCAAGCAAAGCAAAAATATGGTTTTATAATAAAGTTTAGTGTTCTGTGAAACATTCAAAAATACATAAACTACTAATATATAACTACTGCCATGAACCACAAAGACATCTCTCTCAAAACCATCAGCAACGGTTCAGCAAAAGTAGGGTTTTTCGAAGGGTGCCCAAGACAATAATTATGTTACGTTACAGAGTTAACTTAAGAGCACACACCTGTTTTATGGTTTAGGCGCTTGGTTTTCTTCTTGGCGGGAGTTTCGCGCGGCTGTTGGAAGGCGAACAGCCGCAGCAGCGAGCGCGGCACGGGCTGCTCGTCGGGGTCGGTCGGCGGCGCATTGATTTTATCCTTGATGCTGCAACACACCAAGCACTGTATTAACCCCAGCCTCTCAAAAACTACCTCTTATTTGTTGTAGTCGTATACCTTTGAAACCGTTGGGCTTGCTGTTTCAAGGGATCCTTGACGCCACGATGTTTCTTGGCTGGAATTTTGCGACCCATTTTGATAAAATATGGTCGTGATTTTACTTTGTTTTTACAAGAATCTCAACAACGAAGTTTTCATTATTCTGAGACACTAACACACATAACCTCAAATTCCTCAAAACCGTGTTAACCGTGCAATGTTTACAATTGTAACGTCAATGTCAAAAAATGACTTTTAGTTCACGTCAAAAATTTACAAAAATATGTTCTGTTGTGCATGTGCAAAGTAATGTCAGGAAAAATCGGAATATGAATGTAGGTTCTGTAATGTTTTATGCATGTTTTATGCTAATTCATGATGATGAATATATCGATGATCTTTTTCATTGGTTCATTGCCATTGAAAAAAAAACGAATATAATGCCACAGATAACTACAGAATACTAAAGATACGTTCAAGATATCATAAAGCATCAAAATGATTTTTTTTTTGTCATTATTTCATCAGTTTAATAAAACTTAAATTCGATTTCAAAGATACTGTTCAGTTAGTGATGGAGTCGCAAAATTAATAAATTCCAAACAAACAGTTTTTGAAATATTTTAACGTGCAACAATATTCATGGTTTTTGCTTTATGCAGAATGCAGAATCGATCGATTTTTTTGACAGATACGAAAACGGCCTCAAAAATGTCAGTGGTAAGCGCATCAACCAATCGGAAGCGATCAGATGATCGTGCTGCACTGGAGGGGCGACTGAAGGCGACTGTCCGTAAGAGCGGAGGGAGGGGGCTTGTTTTTAGCAGCAAGGTCGTTCTTTGTGTCAAAAAATTCTCAGTTCTGTTGTGACGAATGCTCAGTTCATAATATTGTAGTGAGTGTTTGTGTTCCGTCGCAAAGGTCGTCGCGCGCGTATGTCGTCCGTAGTCGATAGTCATTAAACAGACCCGTACACTTTGAACGTTCCAATGAGTCTGGGAGGACAGAACGCAGATGGATCTAACGCAGGAGGAATTTTCGTCCAATTCAACCAGGATTGCACGTAAGTGTTTGAGCATACGCTAACGTTGGGAGGCGGAAGAGAAGGGTCGGGCCTGGGGCTGGGGGCTCCGGCCCGGGCGCCTCGGAAGGCCCCCTTGCGACAGCCAGGCCCGCGCTGCTGCGTGATGCAATATGTCATTGCCAGCCGTGTCGCAACCAGCGTCGCGGAGCGTCCTCTCCCATAACAAACGTAGTAAACAAATATGGCGTCTCGCGAGCTGCGAATTCGCGATCGCTGCTCGCGAGTGGGTCAAGGCGCGGAGGCGGCGCGCCCGGGAACACCGCGGCGCGGGCTTCAGCCTCACAGCTGACTGTTGTTTTGAAACGGGCTTATCAGCACATCAGTGCTCTCAATGTCACAACAAACATGATAACAAAGTGAACACACTGTGCATTGTTTGCACTCTGGTTGTGACAGCTGCATCCTGCAGCGGCCCTGAGTCAGACCCTGTCATTGCAGGTTGTTATGAAATTTATGGGATTGTGTACTAACCAATATTTTATTACAAATTGTGCTGCATTACAAATAGACAACTATAATACACAATGGCAATGCTATTATCTTAATTATTTTATTGATAATTAAATGTGAATATAAACATGTTTTCTGTAGTGATTAGGTGATTGCATGCAACATCAGGATTAATTATTGAGAAAACACTTAAAAAATCTACTAGGCTAATAAAGTTATAATTGCTTTGTGAATTACAAACACATTAATTTTTATTCAAACTGGTTTTGAGAGATATACTTCAAGTGTCTTCCTGGTGTCAGCCACAACACAACAATCATTTTTTCATACCTATTGCTTATTTGATGCAAGCTTTTGTTTTTTATTTTTACTTCCTGAAAATACCATGCTGTAGTAGTGTTGGAGTAAATTACACATGCACCAGCAGTGGCTTTTTTTGCCAACATTGAAAACAATCAAACAGTAACACATTCATACCAACATTAAACACTGTTATTCATATTTTTGGTCAATCCTTTGTCATCCATGGTAGCAACCACAATTACTAACAATTTGTTTTTTAATGTCTCAGAAGGTTATCATTGAGAAAAGCAAAGTAAATATCGTAGGTATTATTCTGTTCTTTTGAAAGAAAAAAGACATGAAACACTGAAAACATGCTAGAAATACCATGTGCCATTTAACATGGGTTAACATTAAACCATGGTTCTAGAGCTGTGTGATTTAGAACCATACTATTTTTTTTTATGAAGTTGATAAGCATTTAAGGTCATAAAATAAGTAAGGAATGTTATAAACATCTCCAAATCATTGGGATAATTTATGTAGTCAGAGGAAATGCTGACTTTGTTTGATTTATTTACAACATTGACCTTGAAGTATATTTGAACAGAATGTAGAAATAGCTTCAAGGAAAAATGGGCTAGTAACAATGTCAAGAAAGTTATACTCTGATGAAACTCAGCATTACCACTATGATGAATTAAAACTCACCTCAATGGTGACAATTAGTAACTTTGCTGATACATATGTGAATATTTTTGTAAAATTTTCAATTCTCCTTCATACTATCTACTTCATACATGTATAGCTCTATTGATAAACCAAAATAGGTGTAACTAATTTTAGTCCATGTTGTACTACAATGTTAGCAGTAGTTAAACTAATGATCTGGCTCATGTACCATACAATGCAAGACAGCTGCATCCAATACAGGAAGTCAGATGAATGGATTGGTCAGTCACCACCGGATTGTTTGGACGTGTATTTCAAAGTGCAGGGTGTTGCAGGTCACTGGTGGCGGGCAGCAGCAGCGGCTACCACCTGTTCGCGCTGACAGCGGATGATGGAGTGGAGGAGATTTATGCGTCGCGCTCCGGGCAGGACACCTGCCTCGTCGACCGGCTGTTCAGCTCCAGCCTCGTCGCCATCGTCACCGTCGCCGCCCCACGGTCCGTACCACTTACATGAACCAACGTCATTTCTTATGTTATCACAATGAATGTGTTTAAGATTTTCTTTTGTCAAGGAATGCATTGTCACTATGACTGTTGTAAAGTTCCATGATGGATAAGTATCAATTGGTTTGATAGTAGATCTGGCTCATCATCAACATGACACATCCTTTGCACATGCATACTCTTGGAAACAACACATTGTCTCCGGCCTCCTTCTGTCCTGTTACTAGTCACATTGAACTTCACACGCACCATTGTTTTACTTAGGAGTAATTACACATAAGAGTGCAATTATGAGATCAAACTCTTGAAGCCTAACATAACCCATTTCCGATTTTATATTCTTTTTGAAGATTCCTAAACTCTAACTGTCTAACTAACTAATTAAACAACAGCATTGCTTAATTGCTTTTAAACTCTTTATCAATATTCTGTGATATCAAAACTCTTTTGTCTTAAAATCTAAATAGCTGAATGCCTGTTTATTATTTAAAAACAGGAATCTTAGTGTGGCAGAATAAAGTGCAAAATGAATCGAATTCGTTCATTTTGAAAAATAAGAATGTGACATTGAGTTATTATTAGTCTGTGATTATTTGAAAATTAGGGGTGTCAGTGAACAAGGTGTTATGAAATTATTTATGCGTTTTTAACCTCCTGACACCCAATATGATAGTAGAGGTCCATAAAATCAAAGTTGTTTGTAACTTTGTCTTTTGACATTGAACTTAAACTACCGTGAGACTCATTCATGTTGAAAACTTAATGGATAACTCACGTTCATTAAATCGAGTTTAGCTCAACATGTTTCGGACTAATTTGTAGTCCTTCATCTAGGAGCCGCGGCGGCTTGTCTTTTGACATTGGGAGTCAGTTAACAACACGTAATTTGACGGTGGTCGTCAGGATGTTAAGCCCAAAGCGCAGGAATTTTAGTTTCGGAGGTCATTGGTGCCTTTTAAACTTTAATTCACACCCCCTCCGCACACCATAGGCACTTGCCAGCACTCGGGTGCAGAGTTCTGGACAGAAGCGGTGCCCGCCGCGGAACTTGGCAAGTTGCGATGGCGACCGGCGTCATTCCCGCATATAATTTCAGTTATTTCTCAACAGTTTGTGTGACGGCGAGCGCTTGGCACTTCGCTTCGTAAGTCCAGGGCGGAATGCCGATATTACGCTGATGTAACGTTCACCTCTGGCAGTCATTCTCTCCGGCTAGCGAAACCATGTTTTACGAGATTACCTGCTGTTGAAAAAAATGCGTTGATTTAAATATCCGGCCTATTGCGTGTCGGAACTCGCAGTTATGCAAAAAATGTATTTACGGAAAAAATTGGCCCTGAAGGGGCTTAGTTTTCATACACGTAAGGGCCAATTCGGTAACTGTCGGATTTTTTAACTGCATAACTTATTTTGCTTAAATTGACGACGTGTTCAAGTAATCTCAAACTTTTTTGATCGCCTATGCAATGGTCTTGCTGCGATACTACCTACCTATCTCTACAGCACGTTTTCAAGGTCCGCGAGAACGCTTAGTTGAGGAATAATTAGTAGCGTATTGCTTCGAGACATGTCGGTCGTACTTATGCAGGATTCGTATCTGCTTCTTAGTTTAATTATTCCACTACGGAGGGAGCAGCGCGGGCGCGTCCGCCGCCGCGCGCTGCGTCACGCGCGTGCGCTGCTGATACGCAGTTCGCGATATCAGCAGTCAACACTGACGTTACGCAGCGCGCGCTATCTACAACACAACAAATAACGCTAATAGCCTTATTGTTCAACTCGCCCGCGATCAGCATTTACTTAGCGGCATTTACATTTCTGTTTTTGAAGATCAGGTTCGCTTTGACGGGTCAACATCAAGTCGATTATGACTTATGACGGAACTAGACAGTAACCTGCAGTTGAAATTTTCATAACTAATGTTGATAAGTATCGGATGTCAAAGGAAACGCTCGCTGGTGCCTACTGATAATGCGATGTTTTGTCAAAGTACTTAGGTCATCCTGCGAAGACTTATCTGTAATGACCTTTTATTGGTACTAACGTTAACGATGGTCGCCGGATGGTCTATGGGCCGGGGAAAGAGCCGGCGCGGCTATTTCGGGCGCGTGAACTTGGCCGTGGCGGCGTTACACAACCGCTCCCCGATAACGACCCGATCAAATCGCCTCGCCGAGTTCGCTAACTGCGTTTCCCTCGCTGCCGCTGCACGTTTCGTGGACAAATAATAGATGCACGGACGGCGTGACATTCGGGGCGACCTCGACGCGAGCGGTAGATATCGCGATGCATTATTTTAGTAGCGGTCGCGCGGAGGCCGCAGCTGCGTCGCCACACAGCGGCCTGACTCACGCGTGACGCCGCGCGCGTCACACCAGAGACCTCCTGTGTAATCGAATCGCTGATCAATATATTCGCGGATCCGCGACCGACATCAGTCGAAGCGGCTAATTACCTAGCATAATAATCAGATGATGTAAACATCCGCGATGTTTTCGCGAGTGACGTCAAGCGACGCGTCAGCGGGCTGCAGCCGCGCCGATAGCGCTGCGCCGCGAGTTTCTTCGTTTGTTTCCAAACAAACAACCAGCGACACGTGCGCTCGTAAATCGTAATATGGCGCAAGTATTTGTTATGCGCGTTAATAATGCGGCTGCCGTGCTGAATCGATTGCTCGTCAATAAAAAAAGTGTGCCAGCGTGCCGATGCACCTGTTGCAAGGCGAGTGTCTCGCGTCAACTCACCTTAGTGCGCGAGATAGCTTTGTTTGTTCCGACTCACTTCTCGCGTAAAAAAAATGCCGAATTCCGGAACTACGGCCCAGTCTTAGAATTATTACTACAGTGGCTCAGATTCCCTAGTGACTTGGCCCTAGAAGTGCCTGGCGCACCTCAGGTCGTGAATGTTAGGTATCTTATATTTTTGAGCCCACTTGGTCCACAAATGCGTCCTTTCCTCTGTCCATTGCTTGTTATTTCTACTCATATTAAGTTTTACCGATTATACAGGCATTCAGTACGCATATATACACTTAGAGACCCCGCACATTACGGCCACTAAGCGCCGCCACTAAGCGCGGCCACCAGTGGTTCAGTCAGACCACTACACGCCGCCACTTTTTTTACTCCCGCAGCTTGTGGCTCGAACGCGGCCACTCAAACGCTCGGTGTGCGCCGATGCAGTATAAAATGTATGGAGAAACGCGTCCGCAGCTTGTGGCGGCCACTAGACGCTCAAGTGTGGCCGCCACTGAGTGGCCAGTGTGCGGGGCCTCTTACACTGTGATTACACCAGCTCTAGCTATAAAGTCCAAAGGGGGGGCCAATTTTCAGCAGTGGATGTCTTATGGATGATGATGATGAGCTTTATAATACCCGACCATAAATTTGCACATCGGTCTTCCCAGCGAACAACGGCTTTGTAGAGCATTGCCTATTACGTGACGCCAATTGTCTCTTTCCAAACACCAATGTGCATACCTTATGGTCGGGTACTGTACCCACTTATCGGGTTATGAGATAGTATGAATATTTTTAACTGTCCCTTTGTTCTTAATAGCCAACCTTTCGAACAAAGCTGTTTTACTCTATTGTGTCCATAAGTCCATAATCCTTGGTTTCAATCATTGAGGTACTATTACTACGTAGTAATAGTACCTCAATGGTTTCAATTAACGGAAATGTACGATAAATAGCAAATTGAGACAACGACTTCGTATTTACAGTAGAGTATTTATGTATAAAACTTTGTGGACAGATATTTCTCATAATTGAACGTGTCATAGGCAGCCTCGCGTTGCTGTAGGCACGATAAATATAACAATAGCTTTGTCCGAAAGGTGTTCTGTTAACTGCGTCGAGACAGTTCGAAATGTTCAAACTCACACTGTGCGGATTACCGCGCACAAAGCTTTGCGACGGCGTAAGGCCCTGCGCAGACGACAGACTATCCGCGAAGGACTTTCTAGTCTGCGAAAACAGAACCTATGGAAAACGCACACGACGCACAAAAAGTCCAGCGCACAATGCATACAATCCACGCAGACTTCGTGCGCCGTAGACTAGATCCCACAAAAAGTCTGTCGTCTGCGCTGGGCCTAAAGGGCTCCGCCGACTGACCGCACTTGTGTTTCAGGAAGCTGATCGTGTGCCACTACAAGAAGGGCACCGAGATATGCAACTACAGCTACAGCAACACCATCCTCGCCGTCAAGCTCAACCGCTCGGTGAGTGCCCGCGCATCTAACTTTACTAAACTTGTTTTGCTAAACAATTATCGGACGATAACGTTTTGCGAAGCTTATCTTATTGTTCATAACAACAATAGCCATTTCAAAATGGGCTGGTACCTGTTCTATGGTAATAGTTTTTTTTTATTTAAATTAATGGACATTCTCTTCTCGGAACTGGGTTCTTTGTTTTGTGCAGACAAAAAAATATTACCTACTCGGTCCCTTCGGAAAGCGAAAAAAGGAATCACCCGCATCTCCCCGAACGTGTCTTCGGGCTCGCTAGTCACACAAAGAGACGGATTTTGAACAGTACCTACTAGCTTCACTTTAACCGTAATGAAACTTAATTATTTACTCCGACTCTCAGTATTCATAGCATTTAATAATTATTTATCCTCGTAAATCAATCACAACTTTGATTGAATTTATATTATGTCAACCGGAGAAAAAGTAATGCAAATGAGCATTGTAAGTTAACGCGAGCAAGCCGATAACGTGACGCGAAAGTGGCAATAAACAATTTGAATGAACCTAAAGGTCACATCTGAGGTTGGAATTACAATCAATTACAGTCGGCGGCAACCGACCGCGGGTACATTTTATTCTGAATGGACGATCAACTTGGGCTTGGCTATGGAACAGATAATGGAATCAGCAGGGATATTGTCTAATGCACTAAAAATCAACATCGTTTTTAATTTGACAGTTGAAACCTAATCTCGCTTTGAAATTGAAACATTTGGTATCACGTAACGTCATAGCTACCGAAGCCCATACTACATTTTAATTTCGGCTTTTAAAATAAAATAAAATTTGTTTAGCGTAGGCTCTAAAAATGCTCTCACGATCGTAATCCAGTTTTTTACACGAAAGCACTTTACCGCGACGCTTGAGATCTAGATCGTTTGCCTCCGAGAAACCGATGTAGATTTTTGCCCTGTTGGTCACCACAAATCCGTTACAAACCAAAAGTGTGTCAATATCCTCACTGATAAGACGCGAGGCTGGCAGAGGCGCTGAGCTCTCGGAGATAATCAGCTGCGCCGTCATTACGCATGATTGTGTCAATTGTAATACGCCCGCCATATAATTGAGAGTGAATGATGGATATTGTTGTTAAGTAACATCAAATGGCATCATTTATAGAAGCAAACATTTTATTCTTTCGATTGAAATAGCGTAATGGGACTTTAAATGCGGTTGTCAATAATCTTCTTCATGACGCGACCCCCTCAAGAGATATATAATAGTAGGTATTTTATGCAACTGTGGGGCGATTATTCGAGCGTTTCAACTGTTTCATTAATCTGGCTAGATTTTACATCTAATCTGCTGCAGATTTTGTTATTGTTTTTGACTATTTGTTAATAATTCCTGTTCCTCTAGATAACTAAACGACGGTTAAAACGCTCGAATAAATGCCCTGCTAGGTCCATAATGAAAGGCCCTAGAATATGAAGGTGTGTTGACGATATAAGCGGTGCGAATGTCATGGGATCACACTAGTGTTCTGAGGCCTAATTATGTACAGTTTTATACTTTATTTTATCTACACACATTATAAATACCTACTCCAAAATGGGTTCAACAATCTGATGGTCAACAACTTTGAATTAACGCTAGTGCTAATTGAAACATCATTAAATAATGCGCTAATCGTGACGCATTCACTAAAATAAAAAGATACAAATAACGTAAATGATTAAATTCGTATAAATAAAATTGCTAACCTCCTTTGAAATCCCTTTCGTAGGTATTTCACTTAATCAACTTTTGTCACTACAATATCGAAAGGAGTGCTCACAATTTCATTTTATGTGAATCGCATTCTAAGTATTTCAACTTTCATCAAAACTTTCCAAAGTCACTGCAACGGTAAATAAGTATATGTGTATGACAAAAAATGGCGGCAAATTAGCATTTATTTAAACCATAGAGAAATGTCCGATATATTATTATGCGAACGTTTCATTTCGACTGAAATTTTAATTTTCATCAATGAATTTTAGACGATGTCCAAAATTTTAAAATTGTACCATTACTAAATATTACATACATACATACATAAAATCACGTCTATGTTCCCAAATGGGGTAGGCAGAGCACACAAAACGTGAAATAGACATATCCATGATCCATGATTATGACTATTTCACTCTTCGAAGCCACTTCTAGCATCATTTTGGGTTTGAAAACAGATGTAAGAGGTAGTATATTAGTGACAGGTTGCTAGCCTGTCGCCTAAAGAATACCTAAACCCATGTATGTATGTAATATAGCTTTACAATCATAGACGAGGATGTTTTCATAACAACATAACCTAGTTTTTTAATACTTTAAGAGAAATTATAGTATGCGTGTAGGTAAGGTTATTTAAGCATCTTTTCTTTCTTTTTCCTTACTCGAATTTAAAAACCCTGCTACATCTTGCAGGCGTTTTACAGACTCCAGGGAGTCGCGACTCCGAGATTGAAAAACAATGTCAGTAATTTCGCAATCGGTCGTCTCGTTAACCCATACGTCGGCGTCGGACACGCGTTTGCAAAGGTGAAGCAGCCGCGCAACGTTTGTCCAAGTCCAAGCGCGACGAACTGACACTCTTGTGCGTTTTGCAGCGGCTGGTGGTATGCCTGGAGGAGTCTCTGCACATCCACAACATCCGCGACATGAAGATCCTGCACACCATCCGGGACACGCCGCCCAATCCCAGGGGGCTGTGCGCGCTCGCGCCCGCCGCCGAGCGCTGCCTGCTCGCCTACCCCGGCTCCAGCGCCGTGGGCGAGGTATGCTCCACTCCAAAGATCCCCTCCGAAAATTTCAAATATTAGCATTACGAGGGGATATTTGATGTTTTTAGGTCGATTTAAATAATGGTAACAGGTAAATAGTTGAAATATGGTGTGATTGGGCGATGTATGGTTATGGGACCCTTCGTACCCGAGTTCGTCTAGCACTTAGCCGATTGTTTTCTTCCACCCCCCTTGAAACTAAATCCTGCAGCGCTTTTATCTAACACACCAAAAGTCTACATCGTTTTTAATTTCACAGTTCCAGTGCAGTTCACTTTGAAATGTTTCGATTTCAAAGTGATTTTGGTTTCAACTGTCAAAATAAAAACGATGTAGTTCTTTGGTGCGTTAGATAATAGCGCAGGTCCAGATCTTCGACACTTGATTGACTCCCGTAAACTTTTCCTTGTAGGTCCAGATCTTCGACGCGGTGCACCTGACGGCCGTGTGTGTGCTGGCAGCGCACGAATCCGGCCTGGCCGCCCTAGCCTGGTCGGCCTGCGGGCGGCGGCTGGCCACGGCCTCTGAACGAGGCACCGTCATCCGCGTCTTCGCTGTTCCAGAGCGCCAAAGACTTTTTGAGCTGCGTCGCGGCGTGAAGCGCTGCGTCAGCATCGCATGTCTGGCCTTCAGCGCGTGTGGAGGACTCCTCGCAGCCGCCTCTAACACGGAGACTGTGCATGTGTTCCGTTTGGCTGAGCCGCCAGCACAACCAGAAGCACCCGCAGGTATGCTCTTCATATCTTGTTATACTAATTTATGCACCTGCTACGTAATGAGGGGCTTTAGAAGTTAGAGCAAAAGTTAGGCATATTTTTTGACCTCACGAAGGCATTCGATAAAGTTTCGTCTTCAATATTGATGTAAGAGCTGGCCAGCACGGGAGTCAACGGTACAGCATTTCAGCGATTTCGGAAGTGCTTTACAATCATTCCTAAGATGCGTCGGTACGCCAAACCCCGATCCACGAGGAGGCGTTTCGCTATTGGTGACTTTTGGAGTCGCTCAGGGTGGTACACTAGGTCCACAGTTGTTTTTCTTCGCTAATAGGTCCTCGTGTCATATTTATGTATACGCGGGACTTAATCATGGTTGGTTTTAATTACCTCTCGAGGTTTGGGGCGTGTTACAGCAATCGTGGTCACGAGTAGACTCGGTTGCTGTAACGCGGCCAAAACGTCGAGAGGTAATTAAAACCAACCCTGATTAAGTCTTGCGTATACGTAAGTATAAGTGAGAATCACGAAAGTTTAAGGCCGGTCCTCGTGTGTTGCAGCGGGCGCCGCAGGCGAAGGCTGGCTGGGTTGGCTATCATCGGCTGTAGCAGTCGGCGCTGGCTTGCTGCCCGCGCAGGTGTCGGGGGTGCTGGCGCAGGGCCGCGCCGTGGCCGCCGCGCGCCTGCCGAGCCCGCCGCGCCGGCCCGTGCTGGCGCTCACCAGGTCAGGAATACCACAGTCAGAACAAATATTTTACAAGTTTTTCAGAATTTTCGATGAAGAACCTTCGGGCTGAATTTCATTTGAATATCTTCAAAAACGGCTAAGTTTCAATCTAACTTGACACCTCCATTATACGGTCGGCCAAAAAAGTGGTCTACCAGTTTTGACAAAAGTTTCTGTGAGATCAAAATTATCACAAGGTTGACATTGTCACTGTCATAATATTATGGCGAGGGGAAATCGACCTTGTTGTTTCATGAGATTCAAATGAATATCGATCTTGAGGGGGTAGACCAATTTCTCGATCGACTGCTTAAGGGATGAATTTTCCAAAATTCTTTAGCAATGCTTTCCTACGTTATAAAATGTATCTCTGTGCAAAATTTCAAATTTGCATACAAAAGGAATTCGCCTGCGGTACGTAAACTAAGTAAAATACAGCTAACTAAGAAAAGCGATGAAACATTTGCTTCCCGAAAAGTCAGTATTTATTTTTTTAGGAAATGTTTACAGGAATTTTCAAACGTATATACCTGCAGCGCTATACTAAAATGTCTAACGCACTAGAAATCTACATCTTTTTTTAATTTGACAATTTCAATGTTAGTTCGCTCTGAAATGTTACAAATTTTGGGTTTCAAATAAACTGTCAAATTAAAAGATGTAGATTTTTGGTGCGTTTAACAATAGCGCTGCAG
Organism: Adoxophyes honmai; assembly: GCA_005406045.1. Classification (NCBI taxonomy): domain Eukaryota; kingdom Metazoa; phylum Arthropoda; class Insecta; order Lepidoptera; family Tortricidae; genus Adoxophyes; species Adoxophyes honmai. Next base: position 32,034 of record BHDV01063470.1, read on the forward strand.
ACCACTGGTTCAAATACGGTCAATTTCCAGTATATTTTAATGATGACGACTTATCCATCACCACGGCTCATCTATAACCTAAATGCGTTATGCTCCAGCGCCGGGCGCGAGCCGCGCCTGTTGGTGGCCACAGGCGAAGGAGTCCTGTACGTGTACGCGCTGGCAACCGCGGAAGGCGGCGACTGCACGCTCCTGCGCACGCACCGCCTGCTGGGGCAGGACGCTCCTGCGCAGCCTGCCGGTGAGACTTGGATAGAGACAGGCGTGCCGAGAGCATGACATGGCTCGCGAGCTTACACAGATTGACAGATTGGGGAGTTGACTCAAAATAACTGTTCAGTCGGGTAGATTGCCGAAAAATATTGGGCACATTTTTTTTTGTTGAATGAAAAATGATGATGCAGAGCTCTGAAGTCTCAAGTACCATTGCGACCCAGTGAGTGGTACAATTTTTATGAAGTTTTGAAAGTTTGATGATCTATTCTAGACTTTAAGTCCATGTTTAGTTATTTGATAACCAAAAACACTACGTGTCTCATTTTTACGTAATCTAACCAACGAACTGATTAGAATGATAATTATATTTTCAACCCAGTACGCATACCTACTAAAGGCCGGTCGCGGAGCACAGCGAAATTTGAGCGTTAACCTGCTGCTATCTCTGTCGCACGCGTACAATAATATTGCCCAGTGCAAGCGTGAGCGCAATATTAATGCACGCGTGCGACAGAGAGATAACAGCAAGACAACGCTCGAATTTCGCTGCGCATACTCTGCAACCGGCTTTTAGTACCCACTAGTAAAATGTATCAAAATTGCTTTCGATTGAACTCGTTATTTATTTTCAAGTTTCTATTATAATTCTCCGTTAGCTCAGACGTCTGCCAGTCTGTGTATGCAACGAACCATTAGCCCAAGTGCTACCCGGGTGAACGCTCTCGTGCGCCCGCGTAGCACAATTACCTTTCTATAAGCTTAGCACAGCAACGCGTGTCGTTTCGCACGCGAAATAGACTACCCATCTCTCTTTGACGTATCTGATAAAACAGTGATAAGTATAGTCTATCTCGTGCGAATAGTACCCGCGCTGTCGTGCTAAGAAGCCTGGTGGTCTCCGCTATGTGCGCGGCCCCGGCCAGTACAATATACAAAGCCGCCACCACAGTAAGGGCGGGGGCGGCGGCCGGGCCCCATGGCCCGCGCCGGAGCCCCGCGCCGCACAGTTACCCCTCCCCCTCCGCTCCAAGACCCAAAACAAGACGTTATAGACTCTACAGATCTTAAATCTCTCTTTCCCCCCCTCTGAACGCCGTCTCTTTTACCTATTTATTATCATTTTATATTCCCCAGTTATTGTTGTATTGCCCCCCTAAATAGCCGCTCGTATGTTTATTGAAATGTTTATGTATTATTATTATTATTGTGCGTATGAATGTGTGATGAATGAGAGTGCGAGCGGAATGGCCGGGAGCGCGGCTTGTCCGCTCGGCCGGCGGTCGGGAGCTCGAGGATCTAGTTAAAGTAAATACAGAAAATTCTTTGAAAAACAATCTTATTACTTGAAAAAACTTGTCCCAAAAATAAGAAAAAATTGGGCGGAATTCTAAAAAAAATACTCTGATCAGAAATCTTGAAAATACAAAACTAAAATTCTAACTCTTCCGCATGGAGCGCGTAGAAATTCCGCCCGTTAGCGACTTCCGGCCGCCCGGCAGCTCCCTTTTATTCGATGCCGTATCTCACAAGTTTCCCCCCAAAATATAAGGCGGGGTGTCGTTTGCCGCCTGGCCCGCCGGCTGTGAGCCTAGCGCCGCCAACAACAGTTACGCGGGCGCGCTGCGCG
>BHDV01063471.1:0-12785 GCA_005406045.1 Adoxophyes honmai
AGGCACAGGTAATGTTTTTAGTACATTTTTCAAAGCTACACCAATATTTACGTCTGGCACTAAAAAAAAATGACTGAGCTGATGATGGAAGGTCAACTCCTTAATGCTTAGGAGTTAAAGGATAATTCTTTCAATACTGAATGCACCTGCAGACTGGAAATTATAATTTCAGTAATTAGTGAGGTCTGCTGGTGATGAAAGGTCACCTTCATTAGATAAATGCTTTCAGTATAGCCCTTTGAAGTCGGTTTTTTTTTTGTTTAAAATTATTTTGAACTTCGATAAAACGATGTCGGTATTATTGTATCGTGGTCGTGACAAGTTCTGACGCGCAGTACTCTGTTTTTTAACCCTACCAAACCAACACTTGAGTTTCTTGTACAGATCCGCATCCGTGGATGTGGGCCTCTTAAAATCCGCATCCGCATCCGCAACATCCCTGGTGGATACTATCTAACCTGGCGTTTAAATCAGCGGCTCGGTCCCTCTCCCGCTTCCTGTGGACCTCTTCCATCTCCTTCATGAAGTCGTCTATGTTCTGCCCGGAGAGCGCCAACATTCTCTGTTGTAGAGACGTTGGCTTTGGCGCCGGGTTGGCGCCGTCTTCCTCCATGGCGTCGCCGTCGAAGTTCTCCTGCACTTGTGTTGGTTGAGGACCGGCGGCCGGCATTGGGATGCATTTCTGTGGACAGATTGGGCTATCAACATGAAACTAGAAGTAGGACTCGCTCATAGTGAAAAATATAGATCCTTGATTGTTACTGTTACTATACGTGTTATGAAAAAAAAAACAGCCGAATTGAGAACCTCCTTTTTTGAAAAGCCGGGTAAAAAATAGTAAACTTGTCTGACTGTCTTAATAGAACTGAATTTATCATAGACTATTTAATAGAGTGTTTTCTTTGACGGATTTTCAATTTTTCATTCAAAAAGGTTTGCAAACTGAATAGGAGGAATTCATGGTTTCTTATTTTTTTCAAATATTTTGAATTGATTATGATTACTTAAAATGGACCATTTAACCCCTTTCTGCTTTACTCGTATTTTTGTAACATGTTATACTAGCTTTTGTCCGCGGCTTCGCACGCGTTAAATTCGGGGTAACACAGAAGAGATTTTGGAATTATTAGTTGGAAGCGCCCGCCAGAATAGCCAGCAGATAGTAAATTTTTTCCTACTTTCTCGACACTTATCGTCATATTTTGGAAAATTAAAGAAAAACTTTATAAATTGTAGCCTATGTGCTATTCTGATGTTTAAGCTACATTACTGTAAAGTTTCATTGAAATCCATTCAGTAGTTTTTGCGTTAAAGAGTAACAAACATTCAAACATACTCCCCAACTTTCACATTTATTATATTAGTAGGATTTACTTTTAAATAAATAAATAAATATTTTATAATATTATTACTTTACATATGTATGTATGCGGACGGGAGCCGTTATAGCAACAAATAGTGCAACTATAAAATTTAAAGCGAATCGCATAAATCTCACCTCCCCAGGCGGTCCTTCGTCGGGCAGGTCAGAGAAACGAAGATTCTTCTTCTCCTTTACTAATTTTCCCTCTTTTCCTTCTGCCTTTTCCACTTCCAGCAACAGCAGCATGTAGTCTGGCGGCGGGCCCGGAGGCACGCCTGGCGCCTCGGCACCCGCTGGCCTCTCCTGCAAAGCAAGTTACTTTATAGACGAATTTTAGTGCTGTTTTCTTAAAGCGTCTTACCTATATCGACAGGTGAAACTAAATAAAAGCCTGTAAACAACATAATGCTGCAGCAGCGTAATTTGTACTGTAACAGAAATATTTGTTTATTTGTTAGTCTGCGTTAAAATTTTGCAAGTTCAATTTGATTTACTTCCCAGTCATTGATTGAGCTAAAATTTTGTACAACTATCATTTTAATTTAATGGTATACATCTCGACACCAAACTTGGTAAGATTTTTTGGTGTTATTATCAGAGATCGGATAAATTTGCGACATTGTTTGCAATAATGTGGACATGACTCCAAAATTAATTAAAATGTCAATTAATTATTCGTTGAAATATAATTTGAATTTTTGGAGATAATAGTTTATTTATAAAGTGCTTATTTAAGCACGTAATACTATAGTAACTTAAAAAAAATGTTACGACGAGAATAAATTACATTAATAATTACTAGCAAAAGGTTCGTATTTAACATGGGTATCGTTGCTGTAAATATTTATGTACTTATAATAAATAAATAACGATTTGGAAAAAAACTGTCAATTTTTTTTTATAAACCAATACTTTAACTAGTTTTTGCATTTATTGACTAGGAAACAAATTATGTGTAAGGTACAAATAAAAAAAAAGATACCAGAAGTGGCTGCGAAGCGTGAAATTGTTATAATAATGGTTACGTCTATTTCAAATTTCGTGTGCTCTGCCTACGCCATTTGGGAACGTAGACATGATTATATGCATGTATGTATGTACGTAAAAAATTAATTAACCGAATAACATTTTGATTAATTTTGGAGTCATGTCCACATTATTGCAAACAATGTCGCAAATTTATCCGATCCCTGGTTATTATAGAATGCGATGAAGAAGAAGCTAAATCTCTTACAAAAATTTTATATGTGTGGGAAAGACTCCATTTAGAGATCTCTCTCCAAGCAGATGTTATGCCTTGGGACCGAAGTCGAAGTCACGGAGAGAAAGTTGGAAGTTGTATTTATGCAACCGATCTTCGAAACTTCATTGACGCGATGTAGGGTTACCATTTGATAGTTGGTTACTCCATGACGTTTTTAGTATAAGTTCGTCTATTCGACGACAGGTGGCGCATGTATGACAGTGACCGATTTTGCTTCTTCACCATAGAATACCATCTTACTTACTTTGTAAGCAGAGTCCTTCCTGAGTATGGGCTTCGCTGGCGTGCTTGGCGGCGCTATGTCCATAGGCATAGGGATCTGCGACGCCATGTTGCCATACACATAATTTTCTGGCATCTGAAAATAGGTTTGCATATTATATTCATAATGTTATGTATTGAGATGTGGGTAGACATTTATCCACATACCCGAAACTGGAGGGTACCCCCAGTCTTGGATCTAGCCTCAAGTAAGTGCGAACATTACATGTGGCGACGGGAATAAAATACGAAATAATACGTTAAACATAGTGTTTGAATGTTTAAAAGTGTTATTAGTGTGCATTATTGAAAATGGCAGTGAAATTTTGTGAATTTAACCCGGACAAAGATGTATGGAAAAATTACATTGACAGGTTTGGGTACTGTTTGCTAGCGAACAAAATTGAGTCAGATGAGCTTAAAAAAGCTAATCTACTATCTGTTAGTGGACATACATTATATGATTTAATACTGTCATTAATATCTCCCATGAAAATAGATGATGTAACTTATGCTCAGATTAAATGTTTGTTGGATGATCATTACAATCCAAAGCAAAACGAAATAGTACAATCTTATAAGTTTCACATGAGAAACCAATTAGAAGGTGAAAAGATTAAAGATTATGTTGCCAATCTACGCAAATTGGCAATAGATTGTAATTTTGCTGATTTGGATAGAACATTACGGGATCGATTGGTTTGTGGGATTAATATTAAAGAGATACAAAAATTGTTGCTACAGCAAGCAGCATTGACATTTGATCAGGCGGTTAAGTTGGCTTTGACAGCAGAAATGGCAGATGCTGGTGTGGTAACAATTTCGCATCCCGAACAGAACACTGTCCAGAGTGCTCCGGGGCCAAGCAGCGGGGAGGAGCCAATGGAGATTAATAAAATTAAAGCTAGGCCGGTGCAACATGGTAATGAATGCTGGCGGTGTGGCAAAGTGCATGGAAGATTTTGTAAATTTCGATGGAGCAAGTGTTACATGTGCAATAAGACCGGTCATATTGCTGAGGTTTGTCCAAGTACTCGGGAGAAGGGTAAGCCTAAGGAAGTGAGTAGGTTTAATGGCTTGTATGAAGATGTCCCATGCTACTATGTGTCTAATAAGGTAGCTCCTTATAAGGTCAGCGTAAGAATTAATAATCAACTAGTGGATTTGGAAGTTGATTCAGGGGCTGCTTATACGATGATTAGGGAGAGTACAGCGAGAGAAGTTTGGAACGGTCAGATCCCATGTCTTAAGGAATCAAAAGTAAGGTTAACTACATGGACTAATAGCAAGGTGGCTCTGCTTGGAGAAGCTGAGGTTGATGTAATTTTCAAGGGTGTAAATAGAAAACTTAATGTGCTAATTGCTCGAGGGGAAGGCCCTAACTTGTTAGGCCGTGATTGGTTTCCTGACTTAAACATAGAGTTAAATGGTATTTTCAACGTCAGAGTAGAAAGCGTAGAGATGAATAGCATACTAGAAAAATATAAAGACGTTTTCCAGCCGGGATTAGGCAAGTACACAGGACCTGTAGTGACCATACCATTAAGAGCTGATGCTAGGCCAACATTTTTGAAATGTAGGCCAATGGCTTTTGCTATTAAAGACAGAGTTTTAAAGGAGTTAGACAGGTTAGTGGCAGATGATGTGTTAGAGCCAGTCAGCCATTCTGAATTTGCCAGTCCCATTGTGCCAATTATTAAGAAAAATGGCAAGGTGAGATTATGTGGAGATTATAGGTCAACGGTTAATAAGGTCACTGAGACTGACACTTACCCTTTACCAACATTAAATGAAGCATTTGCTGCATTGCAAGGTGGGGTCATTTTCAGTAAAATTGACCTTGATCAAGCTTATACGCAAGTAGGGGTGGATGAGGAGACAGCCAAATTGCTGACATTGAACACCCCAAAAGGATTATTTAAGGTTAAAAGATTGGCATTTGGTGTTAAAGCGTGTCCGGGTATTTTCCAAAGAATGATGTGTAATTTACTAGCTGGAATACCAGGCACAGCAGTACTGTTGGATGACATCCTCATCAGTGGATACACAACGCAGGAACACAATGACAGGGTAGAGTCTGTTTTACGGGTGTTAAGCAAGGCGGGGCTTCGAGTCAATAAGGAAAAATGCAAATTCAGTACCAGCCGTGTTGAGTTTTTGGGCCATGTGATAGATGCCACGGGACTACACCCGTGCAATGATAAAATTAAGACGATATGGGAAACGCCAGCGCCGAAGGACGTGAAACAATTACAAGCTTTCCTGGGATTGTTAAATTTTTATGATAGGTTTTTACCGAGAAAGGCGACAGTGGCTGAACCCCTATATAAATTGCTATTGAAAGGGGCCAAGTGGATATGGACTAGAGATTGTCAACAAGCTTTTGAAATCTTGAAGACTATGCTGACTGCTGGAGACACTTTAGTACACTACGATCTTAGAAAACCCTTGTTTATGACTTGCGATGCTTCACAGTATGGATTGGGAGCGGTGTTGGAACATAAGATGGAGGATGGAACTTTAAGGCCAATTATGTTTGCGTCGAGAACTATGAGCAGTCATGAACGCAATTATTCTCAAATTGATAAGGAGGCAGCAGCCTTGATTTTTGGGTTGCAAAAGTTTTACCAGTATGTCTTTGGCCGCAAGGTGATCATTAGAACTGATCATAAGCCACTTTTGGGTATTTTTGATCCAGTGAAGCCCATACCCAACGTAATATCGCCAAGAATGCTTCGATGGACGCTGTTCCTTAATTCATTTGATTATGAAATTAAGTATATAGAGGGTACCAAAATAGGAAACGCAGATGCACTGAGCCGCTGGCCAGCTCCAGGAGGGAACGAAGCAAAGGAAGATGACAGTGAGGAAATCAATGTTTTATTGATAAATGAAACACCGCTGGAATTAGCAATGACTGCAAGAGACGTAGCCAGATTGAGTAGCAAGGATGAAATCTTATCTAAAATTCTATTCTGGATAAGAAATGGATGGCCAAGTAAGGTAGAAACCAGCTACAAGGATTATTATGTAAGAAAAGATGAATTGTCAGAATACAAAGGCTGCATTCTGTGGGGAAGTAGAGTGGTTTTACCGAAGAAAATGCATCGACAGGTGTTGCAAGAACTACATGAAAATCATGATGGTATAGTCCTGACTAAAGCCATAGCAAGAAGTTATTTTTGGTGGCCAGGTTTGGATCGAGAGATAGAAAGAATGGTGCAGGATTGTCACGTGTGTAGAGAAGTCAGAAATATGCCACCAAAAGTTACACATAAGTGGATTACCCCGCCTAAGCCGTGGGCTAGACTACACATTGATTTTGCGGGACCTTTCATGGGAAAAGTGTTTCTGATCCTCATAGACGCTTATTCCAAGTGGCCAGAAGTGAAGATAGTAAATGAACAAAGTTCAAGAACAGTCATTCAGAAGCTGGAAGAAATATTTACAGAGCAGGGCTTGCCCGACACAATAGTTAGTGATAATGGGAAAGCGTTCATTTCCGAGGAAATAGAGAGTTATTTTAAAAGAAATGGAATAAGACATATATTGGTCCCTCCATATCACCCAGCATCGAACGGACAAGCTGAAAGAACTGTGCAGACAATTAAGCAGAAATTAAAAAAGCTGTCAAGCATGCCCTGGATTCCCAAATTAAATCAAATTTTGTATGGTATTCGGACTACACCGAGTTCGGTTACAGGGAAAACTCCCGCTGAGTTGCTTAACAACCGCAAATTCAAGACCAAATTTGATAAACTTCATCCCCTGTTGGAACAGGGAAAAGAGACAGAAGATATTATAGAAAACGAATCACAGAAAACTAGGGAATTCAATGTAGGTGATAATGTATATTTCAGAAATTATGGAACGGGCCCTCGTTGGTTGTACGGTAGAATTTCAAAAAAAATTGGAATTGTGAGATATAAAATTGAACATGAACGGAAGGAATTTATAAGACACGTAAACCAAATGCTAGGGTTCACAAAAAGGAATGACAACAAGGTAGATAGAGATTGGAAGACACAAAGGGACTTATCACAAGGAGAAGTTGAAACCACTAGGCCAAGAGAGATGTTGCAAGGGGAAGAGAACGACGATGTTACTTATGGCACTGTAAGGATCCCATCACCAAGCCAATGGGCTGAAATCATTGGGGTGGATGGTCCAGAAGATTGCCATTTAGAGATGGATACTAGCTCCATGGCGAAGACGAATAAGAGAAGTAGGTCGTCAGAAAGCCCACCGTCAGCCGTACCTGCGTTCAAACGTGTTGCACGCCAAGACATGGATGAAAGTGGGGACAGTGTAATAAGTGGAGAAGACAGTAGTGATGCTTCAGACAACTGACTGTTATAATAAAACAATTGTTGATATGTGTAAATTGTGTGTGTGTTGAACAAAAAGTGAACAGTGCGATTTGTAAACTTTCTATGTTTAGACTGTCGAATGGTGCAATGACTGATAATCTATTAGTGTTCCTCTGATTCCGGGGGAAAGGCATGTTATGTATTGAGATGTGGGTAGACATTTATCCACATACCCGAAACTGGAGGGTACCCCCAGTCTTGGATCTAGCCTCAAGTAAGTGCGAACATTACACATAAATTTCTACTCTCTGAACTATTAGAACAGGCATACATAGTAAAAGCTAAGATACCAGCAAAAAAAACAAGCCTGTAAAGTTTAGAAATTGACTACGGAAATCGTCATATTTTTGTCTTTTTGTCTGGTGTGCTAAGTTTATGATAATAAATGTGTGTACAAGTATGGACTCAGTACTACAGTGAAACCTGGTTAAGTGAGACTCCAAGGGACCTGCACTGCTGTTCCACTTATAGAGGTATTCCACTTACCCAGTGTCTCAGATATCCAGGTATAAAATAAATATCTGTCTCATTTACAGAGGGTTCCATTAATAGAGGTCAGAATACAGGCTATTTCAGTTATAGAGGTGCAATCATTACATAAAATAACGTGTTATGGTAACATTATGAGTTTTAATAATGAAGGTAATCATACAAATGTAATAAATAAAAATATTCAAGCACGTGTACAAATATGGAAACAGATTTTGGCACATGTTCGCGTGTCTTCCAATTTTCATAATCGGATATTAACTTCAGTTTTTCACGTAATGATAAAGATTGTAGCTTTCCTTTTGACATTTTTCAAATAAACATCCGTACGATAGTAAAGCGAAACTAAAACTGGAGGTCATTGAGGCTCAACATTACTTGACGTAGTTAAGTGCGGAATTTGTGGTTAGAATAAGAATAAGTAAGCAAACAAACAAAACTATGTCGTCTCAGTTACAGAGGTTTATGCATATAAAATTTACTCGCCGTCTCGGTTATAGAGGTAACGATAATGATAAATCGAGAGAACGAATCCCAGATATAGAGGTTTGCTTCGTCCCACTAACAGAGGTAATTCAGTGTCAAAGTGCTGGGACCTCAGCATGAGTTCCAGCTATGGAGGTTTCTCACTTATCCAGGTCCCACTTAACCAAGTTTCACTGTAATAGATAATAGACGAATTTGATAAGTTGATTATACTCACAAATCTTGAAAAAAAAAAGATTTTTACATGTATGTAATTGTGTAACACTATATGGAATTTGACGAAAAGCTAGCTATGACAAAAATCCAAATGCTGGTGTTGTGTTCCAGCAGATATGTATATAGTATATGTTTCGACAGTATAGTTCTCATACTTACTTGCAATGAGGGCAAAGGAACATCGTCCACTTGTACCGACTGAGCCAACTTCACTGATTCATAATAAGATATAAGATGGGCCCGTCGCTTCTCATATTCCATTTCTTGACGCTTGAGCTCAACCCACTTTTCTGGGTCATCTTTGTCCTGAAAAACAAAACAATAATAATTAACCCTGGCTATTAAAACTTAGACTATACTACTTACATAAACAAATACTCTATACATACATACATACATACATCACGCCTGTATTCCCAAGAGGGGTAGGCAGAGCACATGAATTCAAGAATTCAGTGCCACATCTAGCAATTTCAGGGTATCCAGATGGTTAAACGTGATATAGCAGTGACAGGTTGCTAGCCCATCGCCCACAATACACTAACCCTTTCCCAGAGTCGACTCTTACGACACCCACGGGAAGAAAGGGGGAGGTGCTACTCTAACCCGGCACCACACAGGACCGGGAAATACTCTATATTTTGAATTAAAAAAGGAAACAAATAGAAGTATATGATAAACTAATAGTTTTTTAGTATATCACACCAAAAAATATTAATCTACTTTCTATAGTTACTAATCTAAATAATTAAATATACAACCAAAATTAGTCCTGGTGTTCAATAAAGAATATTTGTGTTTGTATCAGACAATATAGATATACAATTCTTATAGTTGCCCTTAACATTTTTTTGATAACAATATTTTAATGTTAAGGAACAGGAAAGCTGAACTGCATTTTTCTTTTCAATTCTCATAGTTTACCTTATCCCCTTATAAACTCTACTTACATACATCTTAAGCACTCTATCAAATGTTTCTCTCAGCTTTTTCCTTTTCTCTTTAAGTACTTTCTCATTAAGCGGTGATGGCTGCAGCACATTATATTCTGTGGAGCAGATGATTTGAATGTTAGCAGCATAGTAAAATAAAATCCTATAAGTCATTTTAGATTAATTATTAATGCCTTCACTCCCACCGACGCATATATGTGTTTTCGTGACTTTTGCCCTGTTCCGCTATCAAAGATTTGCAGGCCTGTAAATGCAAAAGTGTGTTCGCGGCACCTGGAAGCTGGTTCGACTCTGAGAGGTGACAGTGTGAGTCTAGCTGGCAAACAATTATGCCATCTTATTCAATAATAATATGAGGTACTGTACTAATCAGGATGTAAATCTGGTTCGATTTGCCTATGGTGCTCAATCACTGTGACCCTTATAAGAGGCATGAGACTGTGAAAATTACTAACAACATAATTTACTTTTCATTTCAAATCAACAACTTTTAAAACAGAAATCTATACAAATTGTATGGGATTACGTGATTATAAGATAAAATATGACAAAATTGAAAAACATTACATATTATTGTGAAATACAACATTTTATGATTTTGTACGATGGCACTGAATAAATATGTTTCCCATGCATGATATCATATCAGATAAGTGTTATTTCCATAACAGCTGTGGAGCAAACTTCTTGCAATCCAAAGTGAAACAGATTTGCAAGTCATTGCATAAATTACACAGTAAAAAAACTAATATTGACAAATCCACATACCAAAATTCACCAAAAGTAATATGAACTACCTGTACGCTGTTTATTTTAACATGAGAATTTTAACACTCATAATTTGTTAATTTGTAATTTTCTAATTTTCTATACAATCTGAAGGCAAAACTTTTAATTATTAATGCAAATACACTTATTATTGTTTGATATAATGTCCTCAATTCAAAGGTCACCATAATTTGTGTCCATACCATGCACATACTTCAAAACTTGTAAGGATTTGACAGTTAAAATTGTCATCTCAAAATAAGCGGAGTTTACAGCTGAAAGAATAACAATATTTATTGAGGTTTTTCCAAGGAAATCATTGTGAAAAGAAAGTATTTTTATTTTTGCCCGTATATCAATAAATGGTAACAGGAAGGAATTTGTTTAACTAGCCAATGGTACGTAAAGTTAGCTAAAAAGGTACTTATGCTGAATAAAAGTAATCAGTAATTATGGTTAATGAATCTAATTATGTTTAATGACATTGAATATTAGAAGTTTGGAAACATGGGAAACACCTGGAATAATTGGATTAATTACATTTTAAACAAACATATAAAAAATCACGCCAATATTCCAAAAACGGCAGAGAACATGAAACATTACTTGGCGAAATCATGACTATTCAAGAAAGAGTACAAAAATATAATCTTCCATTATAATCATATAGGGCTCATTACTTACCCATTTCATCAATCTTCTGAAGTTCTTCCAAAATCTGCGTTGGATCCTTCATCTTCAACACAGCTGCTCTGACCATTTGCCTTTGCCTTTTGTTTTTCTTTAGCTCTTTTTTCCTGGCTTCCTTTCCTAAAGTAAACATTCCAGACATGAATAAAGTACATTTTTTCAGGAAAAATAGAGTAAAATACGATAAATAACACAATTTGTTCACTCACTTGCTTGATCCGTCGGGTTCATATATTTACCACTTTTCGTGGTATTTATAGAACGGCGCCCCATCTTGGTTTATGGGACCGTAGTACTACTTTCGATAGAATTTAAGCTTTTGTTCCAACTGTTTAGCTTATTCCTTGCTTCAATTTTACACAATAAACGAAAACGCAATAGCCAAGCGCTAACGCCGATGCTTGATTTTTGACATGATGATGATGACTACTTTACTCACTTTGACACTGACATACAGGAACGTCAGTTGCCGTTATTTTTTAATATTTCCCGTTACAGAAAACACAAAGGCCAAAAGCCATAGATCCAAATCTTCTTTGTTTTTACTTTTTTTCAATACCAAATCGATGAAGACATTTAAAACTGTAGATTTTACAGCAGAATCTGAATTTGAGGAAACTATATTTAAATACTCATTCGTTCAAATGAGCGAAAATTTAATTAGCAAAATAGCCTATATCTGTCCCTTTCGGAAGTAGCGTTAAATGCTTTATCTATGACATATTGTTATCTATGAGTTGCTTGTATATAGTATTTTTTCAGGTGAGCCACTACAACGACAGAAATCCTTTCTTACAGAAACAAAAACTTAAGTCGAATACGGTCATCAGCCAGCCAGCGTCATAAATACGTCAACAAGCACAACACGTGCGATTCGATTCACACGCAGAAGAGACTACCTTCATTTTCTGTACGTCTAGTATGTTCATTTGATGGTGCAGTCGTAAACGAATTCGTTTGCGAGTTATCGCAAAATTTTATGGAAAGCGAGACAGCGCCGCCAGCGGAACGTTTGCACAACTGCCACGGTCGACAAGTCTCCATACATTCCGCGACAACTCGCAAACGAATTCGTTTACGACCGCACCATCGAAATGAACATACTAACGTACTAAGTACGTCCTAATCAAACAGAAACAGTGACAGGTATAAATTATCTATCACGCACGCGACTTGACTTGCTTGCGCCTTTGTCATGCTTCCTTTATAAGTAGTATCCCTTTGTAGTTTGTGGTCATCCGAAGCTAGCTGAAGTAGGTTTAGTATGTAGTAGCCCTAGCACCACCTATCATCCAATAGTAGAACTTCTTCTCTAAATGTCATCAACTGTCTAAACGTTCGACATCGCGCTAACGAAGTTACGTAGATCAACTTTCTTCAACGTTCAACTTTCTGGACTTCAGTCTCCCAGGCAACATCAGCGGAGAGAGATCTCTCTATTGTAGGCTTAGCACAGTAACTAGCGTGAGACTTCGCGCGCGGGATGGAGTTCCGTCACTTTCTGACGTCTCTAGATAGAGAGTGACAGGTATAGTCTATCTCTAGTCGCGCCCTGTCGTGCTAAGACGGTTGACAAGTACTTTGCCCCAATGAACACCATTTGTGTGACATATCGAATTTAACAAAATGATGAATGATGAAGTATTCTACTTTTGAGGCCGGCTGTATTTACTTTTCACAGTATTTACCAACGTACATAATACAGTTTGCTTGATTGCTTGTCTAAAAATAACTACGCGGATCGGTGTTAAATTAGCAAAAGAAAAATGCTAATATTATTATTACACGTGCGCCAGGGTATCAGGTTCAATAAGCTTGTAGGTCAAATTTTACTTGTTGCGTACTAGGGCCACACTGAAAGTTTTGCGTAACTTTTAAATAAAACAACTTATAACTATAATTATACATTTATTGTTTCTCCAAAT
>BHDV01063471.1:15393-26487 GCA_005406045.1 Adoxophyes honmai
AGTGCTGGGATAATATAAAATACCTATTTGCTCGCAAAAAAGCTTGAGATGTATGAAAATCAGCGGCGCTTCCGCCTTTCTTCAATTTGAACAGAGACCAATTTAACAAAAACGCATAAGATGTATGAAACATTGCGACGCTTACTGCTTTTTCGAGTTGATAAAATTTGTATGGGAGAACGATTTTTTAGTTTTTCAGTATGTTACACTAATTTTTTCCACACTTTCTCATTTTACTAACCTTCCCTGAACTTCAACGAACATTTAAAAAAAAGAATTGGCCAAATCGGTTCGTGCGTTCTGGAGGTATTTCGTCAGGAAGGAAAACACGACTTATTTTTATATAGTAGATTACATGTATTACAATCATAATTATGGACCTTTATAAATTATTAAATGATCAATTCGTTGATCCCTGATTTGCTGCTTTAGCTACAAAAGTTGTCTGGCAAAGATTCCTTTTGGGAAAAGTCCACCTTTATATTTTTTTTTGTACAATAAAGAGTTTTTTACTCACTAATTACTTATATTGAGTACGGTCACTAGAAACTCATGGTAATTATTTTCTATTAAGTGATTAACATTAATAATCTCGCGCCGCTAGGGGTGCAAGTGGGGGTAAATTTGACCATCGCTTTTCAATGGAATACGAGGTAGGTACACGAACTATCCCCCACCACTTTAGAACCTTGCCAAGTTTGAAGCCGAGGTGTATCACAAACGCGATCATATTATCTTACGTCAACTAAAGGCAAACTCGTCCCGTCCGCCGCCTTCAACCTACAGACACTGGCACAAAAGAGTAAAAATTAAAGGAGGGCGACACTTTCCTTTCCTCACAAACCTCGCTTTTTCGATATTTTTTACTATAGTGAGTATGGCAACAATTTGTAAAAAAATACCTACTTAGTTAATTTTTTGTCAATTTTCTAAGCTTTTTGGGTGGTCTATAAGCCTAAGAACAGGTGTGCTCCAGAGCGACAGCTGTTGCAATGTCGAGCTAGCGTATCTTCTACCTGGCTAAAGCAAAATCTTACTAATATTATAAACGTGAAAGTTTGTGAGTATGGATGGATGGATGTATGGATGGATGGATGGATGTTTGTTACTACTTCACGCAAAAACTACTGAATGGATTTTCATGAAACTTTACAGTAATGTAGCTTATACATCAGAATAGCACATAGGCTACAATTTATAAAGATTTTGTTTGAATTTTCCAAAATGTGACGATAAGTGTCGAGAAAGTAGGAAAAAATCTAATGTCTGCTGGCTATTCTGGCGGGCGCTTCCTAATAATATGTAATTCCGAAATCTCTTCTGTGTTAGCCCGAATTTAACGCGTGCGAAGCCGCGGGCAGAAGCTAGTGAGTCATATTTATGAATACGCGGGACTTAATCGCGGTACTTTTAATTACCTCTCGACGTTTCGGCCGCGTTACAGCAACCGTGGTCAACTCGTGACCTCGTGAGTATCCATACTAATATTATAAATGTGAAAGTGTGTTTGTCCGTCTTTCACGGCTAAACAGAGCGACGGATTGACGTGTTTTTTTTTGGTAGAGGTAATTTAGACATAGGCTACTTTTTGTCTCTTCATAACCCCCCACTTCCCTAAAATGGGGTGTGGAAGTTTGTATGGAGCATTCCGCAATTTTCAACGTAAATACTAAATACTAAGTATAAATGGCATGCGGGCTTTTAGTGACTAACAAAAAAATCATATATCAAATATAATTCCGAGATCTCTTCTGTGTTGCCCGGAATTTAACGGGAGAGTAGCCGCGGGCAAAAGCTAGTACATAAATATGAATGAAAATCACGAAAGTTTGAAACAGCATAAAATGGAACACACATGTACCTAGTATTTTTCAATAGAATTCGGTGGTTTTGTAAATTACAAATAAACAAACTTATGCACCTACATTTCTCAATAAAGATAGGTACCTAAGTTAATTAATGGATGTGACGAAATCGTACTACTGCAAAGAAAAAAGGTAATAAGTAATATCTAAATTATGTTACAAAGATTAGCAGTTAAGTATACCTATTTTTTATATCATCTTGTGTTGAGTAAACAGCATCTCAACAAAGTACGAAAATACGGTGACTCCAATTAAATCTAAAACCACCTCCACGCACTATATCAACGTTAGCCGACATTACTCACAGCGCCATCTATGGTGCTTGCAATAAATCATACCAACGATAGAGAGCTGTAAGAAGTAAAATATCCAATTATAAATGTTTTATGCCCATTATTATTTACTTAGTGTTACAAAATATTACTTTGTTAATTAACACAACAAAGCGATAGCATAATATCGAATCTCTAACAGTACGATAGTATAATGACGTCAAGACCGTTTTCAGAAACTTTGTTGGCTTAATTTTTCAGTAAATAGATATTTTTAACTAAATATTTATAAATAAAACCAGCCAAGTGCGAGCCGGACTCGCGCACGAAGGGCTCCGTACCAAAAACTGCAAAAAATCAGAATTTTTGTAATTATGTAACTAATTTTATTTTAATTTTACTATTTATTTTTAAGTAAACTAACTAAACTAACTAATTAGCTCAGGGACCCAAAGAGGGTCTTGGCTTCCGAAACGAGAGTACGCCATCTGTCCCGATCGTGCGCAGCCTCTTGCCAGTCGTCGACTTGAAGCAGTCGCTGTCCCCCCAGCGGTACCTGGGTCGCCCGACCGGGCGGCGGCCAGTCGGTCGTCCCACGTACGCTCTCTTGGCAGCACGATCCTCTCCCATTCGGAGCAGGTGGCCGAATCCTTATTTTTAAGTAAATATTTAATTAAATATTCTGTGAGCATTTCAAGTATTTATCTGTTACAGTTATTTAAATAGACCCGAATACTGCAAAAAAAAAACACGTTTTTTCTATGGGAGCCCCCTTAATTATTATTATTATTTTGATTTTAGTATTTGTTGTTATAGCGGCAACAGAAATACATCTGTGAAAATTTCAACTCTCTAGCTCTCACGGTTCGTGAGATACAGCCTGGTGACAGACGGATAGACGGACCAACGGACAGACAGACAGCGAAGTCTCAGTAATAGGGTCCCGTTTTTACCCTTTGGGTACGGAACCCTCTGCCTACCCCCCAGGGAATAAGGCGTGATGGTTATGTATGTATGTATGTTATTTCTAAGTAGCAAAACTTCCATTGAAAATTTTTCCTAAATCTTTTCCCATTGTCGTTTTTTACTGGAGCTTATTTCCACAGTACCAGCATTTTCTCCGAAAATTAATCAACACAGAATCGTAGGTAAGTTCAAGTAATGGTAATCTTTGAAGGGCTAATAAAGTAGGTACAGTCACGAACCGGGATTGTTGAGCCACTTGCCACTGTTCGCAATTTAGACGTGTAATCAATGACCGATGTGACTAGTCAGCTATTGGATTAGTATTACACGACCAAGTTACAAACATAGGTAAGTGGCTCAACAATCCCTGTTCGCGATGGTACGCTGGAGTAGAAGCTCCGCATGAGCGGTGCTGGTGTCGTCTCGACCCTGTGTCAATTTTAATTGCGGAAAAATGGCTACTGTGAAAAAAATCTTCAGAAAAAAAAGTGAAAAAGCATTTGCGAAAAAAGCGTTTAGAAATTTACCTATTAGCTAAAGAAAATGCCCGATATCGCGTCGTCGACATAAGTTGCATCAAAAACATCGTATTAGAAATACGTTTATTTCGCAATGTCAACTCTCGGTAGTGGTACAGTAAGTATATTTATAGATAAAAAGTAAGCTTTTCACAAGTCACTCAAACTGGCCTAAAAGTTTCGTCTTTACAAACCAATGTCCAGGAGTTAAGTAGATAAGTACCTACATATAAAATTTGTCATCCTATCATCAACCTAGGTAGTACTTCTAGAAAATTTGACACTCACTGGGCAATAGCATGCTGGGCTGGAGTGGTACAGCCTTAAAAGCTACCGGTGCCGTACCATACCTATACCACCTTAGCAATAGCACAGAATAGATAATAGTGCAATAGTTTTAGGCCAGTGTAAACGTCCTATTAAGTAGTAGTAGTGTAGTAATTAATATGCGAAAAGTTTTAAAGCGAAGCTGGCTAATATTCGCTGCCTTTCCTATCACATTAAAAACAACCTTGACGTGAAAATCACGTGGGGCCCTGATGATGATGCCGGGTTCACTAAATACGTAGATAGAGTTCAATGAACTCTATCTCGACGGAGTTCTTGATCGACACAATTGTTAATAAATAACCATTAAATATGTTTAATAGACTGTTATCGGTTAGTATTAAGTCATAAATGAAAGTAGGCATTCGACGAATGGCTAAAGAAATGCACGATTATTTGAGAGTATCTGTAGGTCAAACAGTACTAGGAATGCTCTTTGTCAATGAATTGACAAGGTACCTACTCCGGCCTGTAAATGCCAACTTAATTATGTAAATTAATTTCATTTCGAATAACTTATCAGATGTAGTTCCGTAAGTAGGAATGTCCTCATTGAACTACGCAATTTACACGTTAAGAATGTCATTGGAAAACCCACCCCCACTCAGCAGACAACGGCTCAACGGCAAAAGCTAGACAAACGGAACTTTGTCAGCTGCCTAGGCATAAGTAGGTACCTATCCACAGCGCGTAAACTACAACTACGTTCATACACAACTATAGCTTCTCTGTATTTACGCGAGACGTCTCTTTTTGACTTGTATCACGTACTACGCCATACTCACACATCTAAACGATTTACGAGATCCAACTACTCACTGGTTTCATTCATGTACCGAAACCAGACCTCTCTTTCTATCTCATTCAGCTAACTGCACACGAGCGGTGTTAGAGTGAAACAGCGAACCCCGCACGATGACACGAAATGGCGTTTGTTGAACCGATCCGCCGCGCCGCGCGTCGTCGGCGCTCGGTCGAAGTCTCGCTCCCTCGCGCATTGGCGGAGAACGCGTTCGACTTCCGAACCGAACGTCGCCGTACGCTAGCGTGTATGTCTTAATTATTGATGCAAAAGTTCCACGATGGTAGATCATAACGAGAAATTGTTACAGGAGTTACAAACGAAAAGTGGAAATAATGTTTGTGCCGATTGTGGAGCCGATGGTACGTGGAAACCAGTGATTATTTAATTGTGATAATGTTTTCCTTGTGAAGCGTGGTATTTTCATGGGGTGAATAGGCGGGGGGGCGTAAGTGCGTCCATGCTTTGGAGTTCAGTGACCTCGCCGTAAAATGCATTCAATGAAAATCAGCATGCCTAGTAGCACAACACGTTGATGAACTATGAAGAATGCAAAATAATCCAGTACAAATTTGGTGTAACGTTAATGTAGTGAGGAAGGATACGTAAGCGTACTCGGTTCCGCTTATGGTGCACGCTAATTGAAAATTGATTTTGTGTGACCAGGCGAGCTGCTTGCTTGCCACTCTGCTACGTACTTATGTGATTGTTTTGTACCTTAGCGCGAACCGAGCGCTTGCCGGTGTAAAGATTATCGCAAAGGAAAGTTACCGAAGCTGCATAAAAATTCCCAGCTCTCTCCTTAAGCTTTGATCATCTCATCTCTACATCATCGGAATGTGTTCGGTGGCATTTGCGATAAAACATAGGCATCAACGCTAATTTTAGTTGTAGACAGACGTTGGTTTTATTAGTGTTTAGTGCATATTACACAACTGTTATGATTATGATGACCAAAACATAGCGTGGTGCTATTTACGATGGCGCAGAGGCCAGCCGTCAGTGTGTGCGTAGAATGACGTCGTTGCGTCTCGCAATGTTGATATCGTTGTTTGTGTCGGTGAACACGGATGTGGTAGGCAGGCAAGTACCAAGGGTGCATGACCAAGGAAGAGTAGAGGTAAGGTAGTCAAATAATGCTAAAGCTTGCACCTGCGTAGACGTAAACTATAGGTACCTACCAGCCTAACATAAACAAAGCTCTGTGCAACATTCACTCGGAACCTCCAGTTCCGTGTCGCTTATGAATCATCTGTTGTTTGGGCGCGACCTGCCTCTCATTACGTAAATGTAAAAAATCGCTTTACTTTCCCATTTAATCGAGTTCAACATTGTTGAAATGTCAAACGCCGATAAACCCAAATGAAAATAACTTCGTTACGTTATCACTTGAAAATGTCAATCAATATAACTAGGCGTCTACCTATAAGTAAAGCAAAGCAATCCATCCTAATAGTGTATTCGTTGGTTATAATATTGTTTGAATAAAGAGCATTTAGGTAATTACACTATTAATGTATAATGAAAAATTAACTAATCGACTTAGGTAGAGTCGTTTTACCTTCAACCGTACCGTATATTCAATAGTAAAACTAAAACAAAGTGCCGAGTTAAATTCTGATAAATAAAAGGAGCTATATAGGAAGGTCCCTAGGTTGACAAATAATTAAACTTAAACATACCTAATTAAGACAAAAATTTATAGATCTTTGTCCAAGTAGGTAGGTATAACTTCAAAGTAATAATCTCGGCGGGAGTTGATTATTTTTATACTGCCATCGCGATGTACAGTTTTAGGGTTTAATATACATCACAAAACAAGTAGTAGCTACGTATTTTGCTTTGTTAATATTAAATGACACCTACTGGGTAGGACTTTGCCGTGAAATCGCCATTCTTCCTTACGTCATTTAAATTATTCTAACCAGATACCTATTACTTTCTCAAAATGTATTTGACTATTTTCCTAGATACCTAGTTACGTAGAGTCGAATCGAACCAATTTATCCCTGACCCACTGGACAACGTCACAATAAACGTACTTAATAAAGATTTCTTGTCGAGCAATGCTATGTCACCATGATGTTCACGAAAATACCTAGGTTCTATGGTGGGTCAGGAATGAATTGGTGCGATGGTAGGTGGTATGATCTTAGTGTTTTCTGCATGGAAACCTGTTATATAGCTATCCTGCGTGAACTGACCTAAATACTTTAACTACGATTGCACTTTGGATTTGGAAATAAACTACCTACCTATCCATTAGATTATAACGTGATTCCCTCTCTCACACACACACTCTCACATATCAAGCCTGTATTTCCAAATGGGGTAGGCAGAGCATTCAAAACGCTGAATCGTTTAGGTACTTTTTTCCCGTTTCGTAGCCACTTCTAGCAATTTTTTTTACGTTTTTTTGGTTAAAACGTACAATATTGGCAGGTTGTTAGCCTGTAGGTATAACGCGAATGTTATCCCTCTGAAACAGTCTAAAAATGTACCTAAATAGTATGTAGATACGAATTACTAATTGCCATCAACTGAAGTACAGTCAGCAACCACACGATACGATCAGAGGACCAAAATATGCATACAATACACTCTCTTATTATTTTTGGCATTTTAACCGATGTTTTATTGGTGACGCACTTCGTACTTGAATATTCCGGATCTCAACTCTCTTAAACCGAACTGTACATAAAGTATTTGTCACAAACGGTCTAAAAAATATAAAAATTCATACATAGGTCTGACAACACCACACTAGATTTAAACCGATGTAGATTTTATCGACTTAGTTTTTGTTTTAACCCACAAAGCTGGCCTACCAACTTAGCTTGTTGGCTACATAGTAAGCTTCTTTCTTTCCTGTATTTTTGTAGCCATGCCGTTCCATCATTGTCGCCAGTCCTCTAAAACCTTAATTAATCAACTCTTTATTCAAACTGTTTTTAACATTTTTATCTTTCAGTAGCTAAGTAATCAAACACTATTAGTTTCAATAGATCCGATGCACGATGATAGGTACGTACCTACCTATCGTGTTTACGTTTCCCTGGGTATTGGAAACACAACTGTTATTTGTGATTTCTGTCCTTATCACCAAGGGCTAGGTACGTCATTTGATAAAGAAATACCATGAATGCTTGAAACGGTAATGTCAGGCAGCTATTACCTTAGCAATAAATAATGTTAGATCGTTCTAAATTAGTGATAGCGAGATACCTAGTAAGAATTGAAAATAATGATAGTTTCAATGTGTTGTAATGTATCTTCTAACAATATTATGACGTTTACAAGGCCAAGGTGAAAATATTTACTGAATATATACCGAAAATATTTTACTTTCACTGATCTTGGTTAAATATAATCAGGTACAATCAGCAACACACCTAACTATTATACATTATTAAAATTTTCTTCAATCCTAAATGCACTTTATTACGAGCACTAAGCTTCATTTTTGATGTTTGACATTTGACAGATTGTATTGTTTTATGTAACCGCGTAAACGTGAGAAATAAATAGGTAAGTATGTTAAAATGTAAAAAGCAAACCGGAGGATGTAGGTCGTATTTATTTGAAAATATTCACATGTAAAGCTAATAAACACGTAATTAGAAATGAAAGTACTTGTCGGTATCAGTTTGTTTTGAAGCTAGAAACTAAATCGAACTTGTCAAAACCCAATAATTATCTATCGAATTAGAGATAGCGATCTGTTACATACGTGGTGATTGAATCATTTATTTGAATAACTTTTAGGCGACGCAAACAACCCAATATGTGACAGGTTAATTCCATTTTAGGTGTATTAAGTTAAGTTTTGAATTCGTCAGTTGGTACCAGAACGTTGCCACAATAAACGTAACAAGGTTTTCTTTTGTAGAGCAGTGCTATGTCCCTATTACGTTAATTGTAAAAAGGTTCTTTGGTATACCATGAATGAATTACTCGAGTGTACGGGAAATTGTTGACCAAAAATTTGTCCAGAGGTGCTCATTTGCCTATAGATGCTAAGATTGCTAAGGCCTATCTGAGGTTCATGTATAAAGACCACAAGTCTAATATGTGGTACCTACTTAGTACTTCGCCCGAAAAGTTTAACTTTTAGAGATTAATATGCGAGAATTTGCGGTAAATGGAAAAAAAAAAACAATTAAGTTTCTACCTAACTTTTTTGGAGTGAACTCATTTATGAGTACCAACAAACCAGGGGGACATCGAGTTGGTGATATTATATGAAACTCTATCCTATGTCTTCTAAAGAAGGTAGCCGGGGAGCATACTCTAAAACCTCCTAATCCGTTTTTTTCTTGTCAGTTGGATGTAAGCTCCATGGAACCCCAATAGGATAATCAAATACCCTTCAGTAACTATAACTAACTACCTCTAGATTTATGCTAAAAAGGTTACTCTGAAATTTATGATGACTATTTACCAGGACTTTAAGACTAGGTGTCTACTTCAAAGTGATAATGTAGATATAAATTATTTCCTCTATTGTTCGCAAAGGACCTAGATGTTTATTACAATGTATGTACTTATCCTTCAAAACGCCTACTTAAGATTATGTTTCACGCTTTGTTAGTCTAATAAGGTTAGGAAATCACCTCGGAATTCGAGATACCCAGCTGGAAGTTTTGTAAATATTTGCATATTGAGGCCCTAAAAGTTGTCTCAAAACCTACATATTCTAGGGTGTGAGCGACTATTAAATTTCAAGATCAAAAGTCACAAAAATCTGTTTTTTGCGCTTCTTTTGTAAATATCTCATTTCCTATGGATTTTTGCTATTTGTGTTTCTTATCAATATTGTAGAATACAAAATTCTCTACAAATTTTGCGTCTAATTTTTTTTATACGGTGAACCGTTTTCGAGATATAGGTCGGAGAGCGCGCGGTCACAGCATCACTTAAGGCCTTGGGTACTTCGATGGCCAAAACGACACAGATATTGTAAAACTTCAAAATGCTGCAGAAGTTGATGGTCGGGGGCACGGCCGTGCCTCCACCAAGTCGAGCGCGAAGCTAGCACTGCCGTACCATCCTTTACTGGATCCATTTCGCCGCGTTTTCAGGCACCTATTTGAGCACTTCTGGATAAGACCAGAACGCTGAAATTTTTGTCATCTAGTAAGCTATAATTACATACTTAAAATACAAAATTTCAAATCAGCAGGTCATTTAGTACCGAAGTTAAACGAAAGCAAAGTTTCGCATTTTCGACACTCACTCACTCACTCATGATCATCAAAATAGAACTAGTACCTACTTCCCATAAACTCACAAAGCTGAAATTTGGTACAGAATTAGGGATTAATGACTACATAAACGGAAAAATATAAAAACTGGGATAATTGAAGATCTGGAGTACCTGGTGACCCTGATTAGAAAGCACTAGAGCCCAACCAAACTACTGTCGAAATCGACATACCTCCTTTACAAAAAATATTGAACTTAGTGGGTCACCTCATTTTACGTCAAAAATCGAAAACCAGCTGGTCTGGTACATAGAAAAAAATCAACTATAATTGCAAAAATCCAGGGTAGAGGGACACGTCTTCTAATTTACGCCAAAAAACGAAGACAGTCAGCAGCCAACCCAAAGCCACATTGATTTAATTAATCAAATATTTATAATCATTGATCTATCGATAGTTCATCAAGTATATAATAGCGCGTTTTCGATCGGAAACCGGTCGACCCAAAGTGATGTTATGACCGCGCGCTCTCCGCCCTCTATCTCGAAATCGGTTCACCGTATAAAAAAAATAAAAAACAAAACTTATAGAGAATTTTGTATTCTACAATATTGATAAGAAACACAAATAGCAAAAATCCATAGGAAATGAGATATTTACAAAAGAAGCGCAAAAAACAGATTTTTGTGACTTTTGACCTTGAAATTTAATAGTCGCTCACACCCTAGAATATGTAGGTTTTGAGACAACTTTTAGGGCCTCAATATGCAAATATTTACAAAACTTCCAGCTGGGTATCTCGAAATTCCGAGGTTTTTACCTTAATTAACCTTACTTTATTAGGCTATGTTTGTTAGGTGGATAACTCGACTGTAAATAACCACAACACAATTAGTTACAACTGAAAACATTTAAAAATCTCCGTCATTTTCGTTTAAATCTTTAAAACTGCGGATCAGATTTCGTTCAAACATAGCTCAAAACTACGAGAACTACAGAAAGAAAGTTGGCTTTTGATTGAAATCGCATTGACACCAGTCTATCCCTTTGAGAGCTAGGTACGATGCCACAGAGAGACATAGAGGTACAGAGAGATAGAGAGAGAGAGAGAGAGAGAGAGAGAGAGAGAGAGAGAGAGAG
>BHDV01063471.1:26496-56503 GCA_005406045.1 Adoxophyes honmai
GAGAGAGAGAGAGAGAGAGAGACTGAGACCAACGCACTCGTAACACTCTATAGTTTGTGTCGGTGGTTAAACTTTAGTTAAGTATATTGACCAAGTGGTCGTTTAAGGGAAAGACCCGATATATTTTCAAAATAAACAATGGTATGTACCTTGTAAAGACTACTATTTATTCAGTATTGCTAAAAGATAATTCAAGATTTGCGTAATTTAAAACTCGCATTTTCATTAATTTTACGCTACACCAAATTTGTAACCGGCATTTTGGCAGTTAGACTACTTACGATAGAAAATGATGAGGATGGTTTAATCCCTTGGTTCCTTAGGAGGGACCGGAGGAAGGGACTTTCAGCCGTCACAGTCCACGCGAGAATATAAGCAAGTACCCAAGATATTATCACCTTATCCTCAAAACCGTTCTTTTCTCAGATCCCGACTGGGCGTCATACAATCTGGGCATATTCATATGCATGCGCTGCGCCAGCATCCACCGCGGCATGGGCGCTCACATCAGCAAAGTCAAACATCTCAAGCTGGACCGGTGGGAGGACTCTCAAGTGCAAAGAATGAGAGACATCGGCAACATCGTGGCAAAGAACAAGTACGAAGAACGCGTGCCGCCGTGCTACAGAAGACCTACGAAGAACGATCCACAGTGAGTTTAAATTCTAAGAGTTTGTAGGGGTTTCATTAGGGCTAGCACATTGCCCTGCTAATAGCAAAGGACGCATCCTCATAAGGAAGTCTTAGGACTTAGAGGTCCTTTACTTTTAGGCAGCACAGCCGGCTTAATAAGACGCGAGTAGAGACGCACAGAAGATAGAGTATAGCTGACACTGTCTAACTAGATACGTCAGAAAGTGACACGTAGTCTACCTTGGGCGCGAGTTGCTTAGCTAAGCCTACAGAGGGATGTCATAATTGGATATGGTCTGTCTGTGGAATTGCTTTCCGTATGTTTGTGGAGCTTCGCAAACCTCACGCTGGACGCTTCAGTCTTAAGTCGATGAAATTCGTCATACTTAATACAAAATAACCTTAATTGTGCAATTTTGGAATGCTAAAAAAAAAAATTCAATCAAAAAAGGGGGTGCTCCTTATCATCTGTTACCTCAATTTAAAAAAGTGTTGGCGACTTTGGTCTTCGTACTTCGTACTAGCGTTGACGTATGCCATTTCCACTTAATAATAGTTCCATGCATAATAATAATAAGTACTTAATACTACAGGTTTCTGTAACTTTGTCTACTAGAACAAACGACACGCGTATTGGTTTTCGTACCTCCTGCTTAAACGCTTCGAAATCGTTGGCATATTGGACATATTTCGTAACATAAAGATAGGGACTAGGGTCTTACTCAGGTAGAGTCGTCTTTTGTTCTAGATTCTAGATGATCGTCGGTCTTTAGTTTATTGTATACCCAGGTACCAAATAGTACCAATGACCGGATTTGGCGGTAGAACAGATAAAGGTTCAAAGAAAAGTAATAAGCGGCTTATATTAGGGGATAAATTCTTTACAAAATCACTGTGGCTTATCTTATCTATATCCTATATCCCAGCTTAAAACCGTTAGGTTCTGATTTTTTTTACTTTTCTACCTGACTTGCCTCTGGACATTCTTGGAGTTTCTTTTGTTTGTAATAACTGTCTAAAAATTGTTAAGTATTTCTATTTATAACATAGAAAATAGAACTGCCATTTTAGTAAACATTTATTTCACATAATTTGACAGAAACAATACATGGCAATTGTTTTTTATCATTATCAGATTAAACATTCCACTCTTAATTAGAAGCATGTCATCCCAGAGCCGATAAGATTACAGCTCGCTACCTAAATCACCCTCCCAAAATCGTTGAGTTAGGTTAGTTTTATTAAGATTTTTACTAATTTCCTAAACCTTCCATGAGTTAGCTCTAGTGAGATACCTACCTTATTAGGAAATTTTCGTATTTTCAGCAACTTACGTTGTACATAACGAAATTTGCAAGAAAGTGATCTTACTAAATAATCTAAATATCGTTTCATACATACTTACTTGTAGGTATTAATGTATGCTTAAGGTCAGCACTTCAGACGGTCTTTTTTTACTAAATATTTGACATTTCGTGGTTTCGCCAGAAAAAGTCTTAAATTAATTCGTGTAAGTACAAAAATTGTTTTCATCAAATGATACCTGTCTGAACCAAATTAAAAAGAAATGCCAAAATCATGTATGAATAAAATTTATTAATGCTAATGATGGTAACGCAGTGTCAGGCACACTATTTCCATAAATACGAGGGGACTCTAGGACCATTAAGTAAATGTGATTGAGAATATTCACAGTGCATTTATTTAACAAATCTAACGTAAGTGATACTTAACTTATCTCGAAAGATTCTAAGTATTATTCAACCACTAAACTGAAACTGCAAGTAATAAATATGTAATGATAACGAGTAAGTAAGTGAGCACCTTAAATTTGAGAAAAAATGACACAAATGTTTTTTGATTTATTCAAAAAATAGGCCGTAGGTACGTATCAAATAACGCCTTAGTTTGGTGTTCGTATGAACGTTAGTGGCATTGCAAAACATGAATAATACGGTTTAAAAATATGTTTTACTGACGTTGTTATTCTAACCGCAGTATAAGAACCTTTGGCATTTCCTGTTGGCTTTAAGCAAATGCCATTTCCTGCGAAGATCTATCTGACTTACGTGTCTTCTATGTTTAGCTGGTGTGTAGCACAATGGACCTAACTAACTAACTTTTGTGCACATTCTGCACTAAATTATAAATTATTATAATAATTATTATATCTACATATACTATAGACCGATAGGTACTTAAAAGATGGTAAACAATCTTGACATGTCTTTTTATTGAAATACCTACACAGTCTAAAAATGAAAATCGTTACAATATACCTACAATTCAATTATGAAAGTAAATGATTTTTTCATACCTAAATTGTAAAATGTAAAGATTTTGGTTTATAAAGTGTATGTTTAAATAAAAAGACACGTCAAGATTGTTTACCATCTTTTAAGTACCTATCGGTCTCTAGTATAGCCTGGTTCGGTATCCCACTGCTGGGAAAAGGCCTCCCCTATGTCCTCCATTCATTATAAATAAGATTTGTTATTGTTTAGGAACGCAGTTCCCTCTTATTTGGATCATACACAAACGTTAGTCCGTGTGTCTTCCTTGGACCTGAGAAAGGTTAAGGGTTTATAGGCAATAGTTGTACTTATTGTTAGTAGAGATTGTGCTTACGCCTTACGCCTCCCCAACTAGGTACTAGCCCGTTCAAGCAAATTATGAGATGATTTTATTTACACAGGAGAAATCTCTTCTGTCCTGTAAGAGAGGTCTCTTAAAAGCACAAATCTTTTGTCATGTTCACAAAGAAGAAACAAAGTAACGTTTGTTTATGACTCATTTAATTAAAAAAAAACAAGTATTTGAGGGTTGAAAGTAAACAGTGGCAGCGTAAAAAGCAACGACGAAATACTTTGACCTACTTGAAAACATAAAACGCCATTGCCGTGCTAAGGGTGTAAACAGGCGTGATTCACCACGTGACTCAAGAATACTCCGCGCGAAAGCGTAGTAACATTTAGAGGTAAGGGGTAAAACCCCGCCATGAGTCACAGCAATTTTTTAGAACGCCACAAATCGTCACCCGTCTAAAAGAATTTAAACCTCCTAAAAACTTACCTGGAATTCAATTGTTGTCGTCGAAAATATGAATTTGCTAATGTTTTGAGTGAATTTGGGAGAGAGGAAAAGAGGCGCTGATGATAATATCATATTATGATAAACATAGCAGGAAAATATGAGTGTATACAGCAAAAGACAGGGAAAAGCAGACAAAATGGAGGAAGCTTTTACTCGGAGAAGGGTCACTCAACATAGACGGAAAGAGACAGTTAATTAATTAAATGTATAATTAATTAAAAAAGGATTAAATGGAAAATAAAGCTATAACAACAGTTTTAAACATTAAACTACCGTGAAACTTACTCACCTTTAAAAATACAGATAGCTACAACAACTATAACAACAATAACTTAACATTTTTGCATAACTAATGTTAGCAGAGATGTTACATTTCCACAGATCGTGTATGCTATGCTATAATAACAGATTTAATCAACTGCCGCTAGTAGCCTGAGTCTAGACACATACCTATGAGTCACATGAGTAATATTATAACGATTTGAATTTTATTGGGTACTTACGGTAGACCCTAAGATAACTTGATGTGCAATACGAAGTATGACTCAGCTTAAGTAGTTTAAACGGGACTTCGCAACTATAATTGCTAAGCTAACCTCATCAAATAGAGTGATCACGCTAAGCGCTGCTAGACTTGTCTAGACATTACCTTTTAAGCTTAGGTTTCGTGCCTATGCACAATAAAGACATAAGGGCGACGCCCCGCGTAAATTAATTAATTCTGTTTGTGTCTGTTTCAGAGTATTAATCGAGCAATGGATCCGTGCAAAGTACCAACGCGAAGAATTCACACACACTGAAAGACAGAACTACCTTTCTGGTTCCATGGAAGGGTTCCTCATGAAGCGAGGGAAAGAAGACAACCGATATCAGCTCAGGAAATTCGTACTCAACGAAAGTGAAGATACACTCAAGTAAGTCCTAAATTCCGTGAGCTTCGCTAAAGTTGGCGTAAAGTTAGTGGGGCACATGTTTTGGTCGGTGATAACTCACGGTGCCTTTATGCCAGCTTTAACGCAAAACAAGCTTGTTTGCGTGCTTCTCTTGCTTTCTAAATAATCTATTGCTTAGTTATCCACTGAATATCATTTGGCACTCTTGATATTTCAATCATATCATTAATTCTAAGTTAACATACTTAGTAGGTACAGCGCCTTTGAAATTTAGTGGATAACGGTAAATGCCTTTCATTTATCATTATCATTACTTCAAAATTTACGTCATCACAATCATTGTTTGTTTTTTCGAATTGGCGCTACTCATTCCCATGTCATCATGATTCATTTGTTATTCAGTCTATTTTTGTCCTAACCATATGTACCAACGGGAAGTTTGTTCTCTAAAAATATCACTTAATTTCTTGTTGTTACGGTGTCCGAACATTGTTTTAGTATTTTTAAACGACACATAGAAAAGGACAGGTAAAGTAGGACAGGACTAAAACTACGTCGAACAAAGGTTAGCGGAAAAACAAGCTATAAACTAAGTCTAAAGCAATAAAAAAATACAAGTCATATCTAAATAAATCAGAATGATGAAGTACAAATAGCAAGCTGATGAAATAACAATCGAAGTTGTATCCAGCTAGACCGCAGTGGCAATATCAACCGTGTTAGCTGGAGTCTCAGGTAGTTGATAAGAGAGATTAACATAGGAAAGATTAAACCATACGCGGAGGCCAGCAGCTTCGGGTAAGTTCGTGACGTAGCCTCACGAAACCCATCGGAAAAACTTCCACGCCACGGCTACAATGTTACGTCGAAAACTGTTCAAATATTGACCGACTACGTAACTTTGCACTCATTAACGATATGTATGCCGAGATGACGGCGACGTCATGTTTTGGCACGCCCATCTTAATTTTATAGCAAACATGGCATGTTATAGGGCATTAGCGAATGTTGTGAAATTCTGACGTAGATAATTGAGTTAAGCATACATCTTAACACAATTCTCGTGTCATAAATGGTTAAACTTGTCGTTCGTCAGGAAAAAACAGTTAAAAATTTACTAAAGTCATTGTAACTGTTATTGTTACGCCGGCGTGGGAGTCGTTTTCGTGTGAATTTCCCTTACGTCGGATCTCACTGAAGTTATCTCTTCGCTATCTTTACCTGTTCAGTTAAATTCTGGTCGGACTGGAATGCACTGGATGATAAACAATGCCTACGTTTGATAACGATGCCATGAACGGGAAAATTGTGTTCCCCCCATTGACGTACAAACTTTGCGGTTAACTTTGTTATTTGCAAAACATTTTTGTTATTTTAAATGTAGGTAGGTATAGGCACCAAAGAATATTCGCGAAGTCCACCTTGCCTAAAACAAAAACAAGCGTCGAAAGATTGTGAGCATGAATAAAATTTAATTACTTAAGATTGTATCTAGATGCCTGATAGTATCTATAGACAGAGGTTGCGCTACTTATACCCCCTGGTTGTCTAGGTATCACCACCCTTCCGACGGCTGTAACACAACCGCGAGTTGTCTTGATCGGTTTTTCGCACGACTTCGCGATCGTGTCAAAAGCTTTGGTCGCCCCAGGTAAGGACGGACTGCAATTAAAACCTAAAACAACGGGGTACAAATGTTTACGCGGTACGAGGTAAACGTCCATTTCATCCATATTCCCACTGTCACAATTTATTCAAAGCACCATTCATTACTATGTGCAACTTGGCATCATTATTTGCTTTTCAAATAGGCTCTTTATGACTAAAGAGGCAATTTAGGTAATGCATCTTCATTATTTCTGCTTTGTGCAAATATCTTCACTGCAGCTTTAACTTGTTTTGACAGTTAAGTAAATTATACTCTCGAAAGTAAATTATACTCTCGAAAAAAACAAACTTTTAGTCCCAGTTGTTTAGTTGTGTTATTATAATGTCGCAGCGTTCTAAATTGTTCGCGATTTCTCAGGTACCATGTAAAAGAAAATAAGGAACCAAAGGGCATACTCAAACTTTCGGAGTTGAACGTCGCCTTCGCGCCTTCAAAGATCGGCCAAATGAATTCAATGCAGCTCACTTTCATGAAGGATGGAACCACGAGGCACATCTACGTCTACCACGAGGACCCTGAAATCATCAACAGTTGGTGAGTACTTTTGTCCACTGCTGAACATAGGCCTCCCATGATCCATGTATTGTGGACTTCCATATGCACCGGTTGGAAGTGACCTCCATCCAGCGTCTTCCCGACCTCTATAAATTGATTTATATTCTCTAGTAGGTAAAGATTGGCTTATTCCAAGACTAAATTTTATTCTCATTTTTATTAATCAGTAAATTATCACATCCGATTAGAAAACAAGTTTTTTAACGCCAAAACTATTTTTATACGAATCGCTTAGATTGAGGACGTAGGTAAGAAGAAACTACCCAACCAAGCCTCAGTCACTCTTTCTCAAACCAAATATTAAATAAATTGATATTTATGTCGATTAATATGACGAGGGTTGAGCCTAGTCAAGGTTTCCAATATTTCTTGGCATTATTACGTTTATTGGAGACTAGACGCGAATGTGCTCTGAAGCAATATGCCTCACCTTTTTTTTTTTGTATAAATATTACCTATTTGGCGTGTGATGTCGGGTTTTAGATTAACATCCGTTCATTTCTTCTGTGGATGTCTTGAGACGGGTTATCGCCTAGCAACTTTAAACTATTTCCTAGTCGCCTCTAACCTCGTCCTCGGAAGAAATTGGTTTAACAATTCTAAATAAGATTTCTATTCCCACCGTATAATATTACTAGCGACCCGGCCCGGCTTCGCACGATACTTATAAACCTTCCTCTTGAATCACTCTACGTATAGAAATAGTAAAAATAAAAATCGAAATCAATTGCGTAATATTAAAGATCTAAGCATACTTATTGTTAGAGACAGACGCCGGGAAGCAACTTTGTTTTAACAATTTAGTGATTAACATTCAACATTCAATGTTTGCTTAAAGATGAATGAAGTATCAGTGAAGAGAAGAATAAGTGTAGATATTTATTTTGGTTTCAATCGATTTTCGACGACTAATCTAATAAATGCCTTCCAGTCGTTATTTCCGAGCAAAGAGCCGAGTAAGTAGACTCGTATAGGTCAGGAAACAGCTGTCCCCTTGTCACAATGTGTAACTCGAGACGAGGTGCAGACAAGACAAGTGTGAAGGGCAGATGTTGTGCTGTCTATGCAGGGTTGAAGTACAATGTACATTACAAACTTCGAGACACTTATTCAGCTACCTGATTTGCTATTATATGTAGATACTTTTTTGCTCCTACCTGCTTTTTACTCCTAAAAATAGTGATGTGGGTACACTATCGAAAGTTATCGATAAAAAATGTACAGATGTTTGTAGGTAAGTTATCTTATAAAGTAATATGTAAACTCTTGAATTTAATTTATTACGATAGTCACATTTTTCTCATAGTCATAATCTAACATGGCTAAACCAATTTGTCGATTGTTTCGAGAACACCATTCAAAAATAACATGTGGTATCATTGTTGTCAATTTAGATTCCGAGATTTAAAAAAAAACAAAATAAATGTCAAAATCTGTCGTGTTAATAAGATCTAATAGAGAGTAGGTAGGTGTAGATAATAATTTATTTATGTGACTAATGCATACTTACTTGCATATGTCTTATGTATGCCCAAATGGGGTAGGAAGAGCATACAAAACGTTACATAGTCAAAATCATGACAACTTCAAGTTTCATAGGCAATGTTAGCATTCTTATTGTTTTAGGTTTTTTTAGTTTAGACTGTTTGGAGATCATTCATTCATTCAATCATTTGTTGATTAGACCACTTTATCACAATAGGTACTCTTAGTTACATTATGTAGGTAGAGTTTTATTATTCATGGCAGTCAAAATCAGAGTAGAAATTATTAAAAAATTAGGTTGATAATTATTATTTTCCTGTATGTACTTTCGCGTTGAATTGACAGATTTAAATATAATACTCTGTTTCTTAATCATCATCCTGAGAAAAATCTACGTCATTATATTTACCATCTAAAAAGCAATAAAGGATTGAATACATAGTTATAGATGCGTAGATATACGTCACGCTGCCTCAGTAAATACTGGTAAGTGCAAAGTAAGTACCATCGCG
The DNA here is from genome assembly GCA_005406045.1 of Adoxophyes honmai. Lineage (NCBI taxonomy): Eukaryota > Metazoa > Arthropoda > Insecta > Lepidoptera > Tortricidae > Adoxophyes > Adoxophyes honmai. The sequence continues at coordinate 35,337 of BHDV01063471.1, forward strand.
AACAGGGATTGTTGAGCCACTTACCTATGTTTGTAACTTGGTCGTGTAATACTAATCCAATAGCTGACATCTAGTCGGTCACATCAGTCATTGATTACACGTCTAAATTGCGAACAGTGGCAAGTGGCTCAACAATCCCGGTTCGTGACTGTACATAAAATAATAACGTCTGTAGGTAAATGTGTCTTGAAACAACAGGATGATCCTTGCTGAGTTCGCAAACAGCTACAGGGAAAAACCATATGCGGTTGGTTTATGAGTGGTTAGATAAAAATACAACTTTTACTGAGTTATTAATTTTCATGGTTTTAAATTTACAACGGCACGATGTAGGCCATGGTTGTGTCACTCAACTGTGTGTGAATACTGCTCTACTTGCTTATTTAAAGTCGATAGATATAGGTTGAATTTTCTAAAGGAAATAGTGCTGTACTTAATATAAATTACACGGATTACATACATACATACATAACCGTCACGCCTTATTCCCTCCGGGGTAGGCAGAGAATAAGGAATTGTATTGTACGGATTACAATAAACGGAAAACACTTTGAAATTAGTAATATACCTACTTAGAGTCGATTTAACAAAACGAGAATAAAACTTACTCTTGTAATTAGTCACTTACATTAACTTACCCCTTTTTACAAATGAAAAAAATATTTTCTTGCGAGGTTTGGTTGAATGTTGAACAAATTCGAAATATCTTATTTCTCTTACCTTCCTGTTGACGGCGCGCACATGGGAACATTAAACTGGGTTCTTCTATGTCCACTTAAGCAGTATTGTGAGCTCACATCCCCGCTCGCACCCCTGACTTTTTTGAAATTTATTTGCCATAATTTATTCGTAAAGAAACTGAGAGAGACTCCAATAGTTAGATCTCTCTCCAAGCAGATATTATGCCTGGAGACCGAAGTCCACAGAGAGAAAGTTGGAAGTTTTATTTATGCAACAAATCATCGAAACTTCGTTAGCTTAGTTAGCGCGATGTAGGATCGTTTAGTTCGGCTTTTCGACGAATGTGGCGCTGGGGCGCTACAAATACAAAACCGTCATGTGTGTAAAGTAGCGTGCGTGGAAATTTCAGCCCAAGTCTACCTGAGATGTGGCCTATAGTATTATAGATAGACGATGTGTGGTAATAGTGAAATAACGGAACTACTCACGTTTTTTTACCAAGATTAGCTCGACATGTTTCGGGTCAATCCGTGACCCAACATCCAGATGTTGCATCCAGATGCGTGTAGCTCCAGAGCTACGCGCCACGGCAGCGGACAGACTCGCACCCACTACACTCACTATGAGTGAGTCTCACGGTAGTGTTGTGTTTAAGATGTGTGGTAATGATGAAAATGAAACTAAATCCCTCAACCCTTCCTTCCAGGTACATGGCGATACGCTGCGCAAAGCTCCACCTTCTTCAGGTCGCGTTTCCCTCCGCCCCCCAGTCTGACCTGCTCCTCAGACTGCCCAAAGACTTCGCCCGGGAAGGCTGGCTCTGGAAGACCGGGCCCAGGTCCTCGGACGCCCACCGGAGACGGTGGTTCACTCTGGATAACAGGAAGCTCATGTACCATGACGAGCCTTTGGATGCCTACCCGAAAGGAGAGATTTTTATTGGTTAGTTCTGTCGTAGATGGTTTTCATGATTTTATTCTATAGCAATTAAATAAATAAAATAGAGTTAAACATCAAACTGTTTTTGTCATCAAGGAGGGGACTTTAAGAGCCTGTTCATCTAGGTACAGTGGTCGACGTATGGTATAACGTAATGCCGTAGTTGCAAAATGACCGTTTACAACCAAATGATAGGTCTTAGTTGTAAAATGAAGTACATATAGACAAGTGTCTGGATAGCAATTTGGTCTCGGCAGTAAAACACGAGTGTGATTGCCCTGTCATTCCACCATCTTCTTCGTTATTCCGTATTTATTCTATTATTAAAATGTTTGCAGAATTAAACATTTAGCTGTATCAAACTCTTACGAAACTAGGTCGTTTTGCATAACTATACTTACAGTCTTTATACAATCTAGTCTTTACGAAGTTAATCGTCTCTGATCTTTCGGTAATTTTTTCGCTATTTTTATCTTAGGATCCTACAAGCTCTTTTCTGACAACTTTTACCGATTCCTCGATTATACATATACGAAGAGACTCTGTTAAAAACGATACCTGCATTATTCTCTCCGCCTTCTCAACTTAACTTACCATTTCCTCTTTGCAGGCCACGAGTCAAACGGTTATTGTATCAGGGTCTCAAACACCGGTAACGGGTGCAAAGAAGCCCGTTTCCCGTTCCACCTGGTGACTCCCGACCGGACGTACTGCCTCGCTGCGATATCGCACGAGGACCGCGCCGGCTGGCTGGTCGTGCTCCAGACGGCGATAAAGCGGCCGCTGTCGCCTCAGGACTCTACCAGTGAGTATCGCACCACGAAAGCCCAGAGTTTCGCACTTTGGGTTATGCGAAGCCTTGCAGTTTGGCGAATGAGTCGTACTGCCTCGCGAAGATTGGCTGGTCGTGCTCCAATAGGCGATAAAGCGGCCGCTCACGCCTCAGGACTTTATCAGTGAGTATTACACCAGCAAAGACTAGCATTTCTCAAAGTAGGATAAGCCTTGCAGGTTGGCGAATGAGTCGCACTGCTTCACAGCTGTCTTACATGATTGGCTGGTCGTGTTGCATCAGGGGACAAATCGGCCGCTCTCGCCTCAGGACTCTACCAGTGAGTATTGCAACATGAAAGTCCAGGGTTTCACGAACTGAGGCATGCGAAGCCTTGCAGTTTGGCGAATGAGTCGTACTGCCTCGCGATGATTGGCTAGTCGTGTTGCATCGGGCGATAAAGCGGCCGCTCACGCGTCAGGACTCTACCAGTGAGTGTTGCACCACGAAAATCCGGGGTTTCTTAAACTGGGGTATGCGAAGCCTTGTAGTTTGGCGAATGAGTCGTACTGCCTCGCGACGATTAGCTGGTCGTGCTGCATCTGGCGATAAACCGACCGCTCTCGCCTCAGGACTCTACCAGTTAGTATTGCACCATCAAAGACTAGCATTTCTCAAACTAGGATAAGCCTTGCAGATTGGCGAATGAGACGTGCTGCCTCGAGAAGATTGCCTAGGTCGTGTTGCATCAGGCGATAAAGCGGCCGCTGTCGCCTCAGGACTCTACCAGTGAGTATTGCACCAGCAAAGGCTAGCATTTCTCAAACTAGTATAAGCCTTGCAGTTTCGCGAATAAGTCGTACTACCTCGCGAAGATTGGCTCGTATAGGAGACCCAGCCCACCGCCAATAAATGGAAGCTCTGTTCACGAATTCTAATATTAATGTTGTCATGTCTTTCTCTTTCCAGTTGAGGCTACCCTCGTCCGCAAGCGTACGACGTCAAACTCAATGAGCATTTTCTCCGGAAGGTAGTTGCACTTCCGACTCTTATGCATTAGTCGTAAGAGGTACCGTTGCTTCACTTTTCCACCACATAGGATTATTGGTTGATCGTTGCGATTATTTATTGGTGTGAGTGCTAGAGGCGGTTTTTCAATGTAGAGTCACAGAATAGATAATAACGTACAGAAAGTGCACGCCCCGACATGTTTAGGTATAAAAGATATTGCTGTATTTTTCTACCGTTACCTGGTTAACCACCTGGATAACCTCGTTAACGCAAATTTGTTTGAGGCAATTTCTTGCTTCAACGACTAAACTAGAGTCACAGCTAATTAAAAAAAACCGTTTTAAGTATTGTGATGAAATACTAATTGACAACTTCCGTTTTCAATTTAAGTACGTACTTGTCAATAAAAAAAACAGCCAGTGTCAAAAGTTATGAAGATAATACATTGAAAAACCCACACTGTGACTTGACTTGTATATCTTTAATTTAAATATTTTTTAGTGATTTCAGATTAAATAATTTATATTTTTCTCTTTTAATCACTTACGTATGCATATACAACACACACGAGTCTTATACAATCACGTTTTTTAAGAAGTTTTAAGTGTAAATATTTTTCTCTTGGTATTAAGTAAAATCTTTTTGAGGACTGAACGTTAAATTATTAATTAATCTTTATAATTTTTATCTATATTGAGCGTGTGTTTGTCATATTTTTTGTAAATCCTGGCTAAACGCACAATAGTTATTTAATGTCATATTCAGCATTAAATCATTAAAATACTTATGTCATCCCGTAATACATTTAAATTAAGTACCTATATAATTGTTGTATCTACTCCATGATGTTTTCCGACTTCAGAAGAGTGCAACTGCATTATAAAGGGTAGAAGTTCATCAAGGGCGTTACTTTTTTCTTCAATGTTAAAATTTTGACGCAAAGTGCTTGAATATGGTAACACTTCGAATTAAAACGTCTCCCCTTGACCATTGTCTCTACTCTTTATTGAGTTTATTGTGATTAGCATTTTGAGAGCTGTCACTCCTCAAGCCAATATAATTTAAAACCTGCTAAGGAACGAGTTGTACTTTTACTGAGGTACACCTTTAAAAACTACTATCAACATTGACTTCTGACCCACCAGAGAACGTTGAAAAACCTAATAACGATTTATTTTGTAAAGCATTGCAATGAGTTGGTTCTACGAAGGGTCAGGAATCGATTAATTGATTGAATTAACGTATTTGAACTGTTAACAGGACACGATATAAATATTTACTGTGCTCTCTTCATCATAGTTAAAAGACATTCTACAGGGACTTTGTATAAAGAATAACTTTAAATGTATGTATGGATAGTTATGTAATAATGGGAATAACACGAATAATTAAAACGTGATATTGACTAACATTCGAACATGTTCGTTGAAATGTTTCGTAAATGCAATAATTATGTGTTGGGTATAAATTTAAGTTGGTATCGGCTGGTATTTGTGATATTCCCAAGCATAACAAGTTAAGATATAATCATCATATTTAAGTATTAAGATGAATGATAGATTTAACAGTGTGGCAAATTGATTTTATCATCATATTACGCCAAACCCTTGATGTTAACGTAATTCGAGCGACTTACAAGTTAGCATTTTAATGATAAAAAAACTGTTATAATCAGCTTCTTATCCATTTTTAATATTTAATTAATCATATTGGCCTTTGAAGCGGATTTTTTGTCGTTTTTGGACATTTAATTACTAACTATCTGTTTATATATATTTTTTTAACGAAGATAAGTTGATAAGCAATGACTTTGACACACTGTTAACCTCAAGTGTATGCAACAAGCAATGCAAAAATAATAGACACTGCGTAAGTGGTATTATGTTTAGTAAATACTTTAAACTGGTCTAGTTATAATGTTTTGTGTGCTAGGCTTTTGAAACAGGCTTGTTTGACCTACATATGAAAATCGTTAGGTAAAGTTGAAATTACTTTTAAAGTAGGCAGGCACCGAAACTTGTAAACCGCCTATACGTTGAGACGCTCAAAAGTTTGTGTTTGAATCGGCGAAATCGCGAGTATCGTGACTGTTACAATTGTTCTATACATTGCGAATAGTTAAATTTACAGTGTAAGCGGTACAATTTAATTGGTTCTAAAGTCATTCGTGTTAATCGCTTCATATATGTTCATATCTGATTCTTAGTAGTGCGTTACAGCGAGGATCACATCACATTGTGCCGCCTTGACCTAAAATATCATTAATTATAAATATTTGTTGAACTGAAATACTCTGAAATCGTAACGGCAAAATGAGCTGTGAGAAATGAAGTAAATTATCAAGTCTAAGCCTGTGAGGTTTAAGTTTGAAGCAATGTTTGACGTATAGGGAGTCCGATTTTAGAAGAAAGTGTTATTTTATTAGCATCTGACCTGTCCACAAAGGGATTGCTGCGTCGTTTGCACCTAAAATATTTTACTTGCATATTGAATTTTTTACTTAACTATGCAATTAGCTCAAAATTAGCTTTGTTAACAATTATTAAATTAAGTAGGGAATTTCGTTTGTCGAGTAAGATTTTTAGTTTTGCAAAATACAGCAATAAAGTGTTTTTAGATAAATTACCAAGCGATGCTTGCAAAATATTTAGCTTTTATAAGTATAATCAATGTGTTACACCCGGTTTGTAATCAAATTGCAGAAAATTAGTTTAAAAGGTTGTAGGTAATAATATCGTATGTATAGCATGGCATGGGGTGAGTCGAGACGCCCGCGACTTGACTGTCGAGTGTTGCCGTGCTGTGCTTGCCGGACTGTATCACTATGAAAGATGTTGGTTTTACAACGGCTAGTAAGAGAGACATTTAGAACGTAATATACTAGGTACATACTTCTTACCAAGGGTACCATAATGCAGTCCGACCAAAAAGTATAGAAATTAAATGAGAGCGCCATTTTCTTCGCAATCCTCATTTTTTGACGTTAACTGTAAACTGCTTCAGTGTGGCAACAATCCGCATGAAAAAATTTAGTTCCTTTTTTGATATATTTGGTCCAAATTCCTCCTGAGACCCCACGTGACGTTATGGACAATTCAAAATTTAAGCTTGATGGGTTAGTTAGTGCTTGATACTATGCCATTTTGTACAAAATATTTTACACGGGGTCCTAGGAAGTTAAGTTGATATCTGAGATAGATAAATGGGTCAGGACCAAAAAGTTTGCACCTGCGTTAAGGTGCGTTAAGTCGTATTTGAAATTACTACTAACTTTTCCGTTGTGACACGAAAATCTACTATATAAAAATAAGTCGTGTTTTCCTTCCTGACGAAATACCTCCGGAACGCACGAACCGATTTGGCCAATTCTTTTTTTAAAATGTTCGTTGAAGTTCAGGGAAGGTTTGTAAGATGAGAAAGTGTGGAAAAAATTAGTGTAACATACTAACAAACTAAAAAATCGTTCTCCCATACAAATTTTTCAACTCCAAAAAACAGTAAGCGCCGCAATATTTCATACATCGTACGCGTTTTTATTAAAACCTTCTCTATTTAGCTCAAGAACGACGGAAGCGCCGCTGATTTTCATACGTCTCCCGCTTTTTTGCGAGCAAAATAGGTACTTTATATTATTCAGCACTAATGTCGTTACGGCGAAAGTTACTTACATTTCGTTAATAAATTAACCCTTATTCCCTAAGATACGCGGCTGTCAAAATTTATACTGAACTGACAAATTTTGACATTATTTACGGCATATTATCACCAGCCAGCTAGCCACTTGGCCACATAAAACCTATTTGGATGTTTAGATTGTGGGAAAGACTCCAATAGAGAGATCTCTCTCCAGGCAGATGTTATGCCTGGGGACCGAAGTCCACAGAGAGGAAGTTGGAAGTTGTATTTATGCAACCGTTCGTCGAAACTTCGTTAGCGCGATGTAGAACCGTTTAGTTCGGCTGTTCGACGCATGTGGCGCTGGGGCGCTACAAGATGTTTTGATACATTGTTGGTTTATGAATAACTAGCTGTGCCCGCGACTCCGTCCGCGTGGATGAGTGACTATTCCCATGCTATTCCCCCCCGTTTTTTCCACATTTTCCAATATTTCTTCGCTCCTATTAGTCGCTGCGTAATGTTATATATAGCCTAAAGCCTTCCTCAATAAATGGTCGTACCAACACACAAATAATTTTTCAGTTCGAACCGATAGTTCCTGAGATTAGCGCGTTCAAACAAACAAACAAACAAACTCTTCAGCTTTGATTCGTCAAAGAAGATTAATTGTCTTTTTACTATTTACTAAAACGCCCTCGAATAGCGCGCAAAATTAAAATACACATACATACATATCCTCCGCCTGTATTCCCGAGAGGGGTAGGCAGAGCACATGAATTCAAAAATCCAGTGCCACGTTTAGCGATTTCAGAGCAACCAGATGATCAAACGTGATACTGCAGTGACAGGTTGCTAGCCCATTGCCCACAATACACTAACCCTTTCCCAGAGCCGACTCTTACGACACCCACGGGAAGAAAGGGGGAGGTGCTATTCTAACCCGGCACCACACGGGATATAAATTAAAATCCATACTAATATTATAAATGGGAAAGTGTGTTTGTTTACTTTGTTTGTTTATCAGTCTTTCACGGCTAAACGAAGCGAGGTAGTGACGTGATTTTTGGGTGGAGATAGTTGAAGGGATGGAGAGTGACATAGGCTACTTTTTGTCTCTTCAAAACTCCCCATTTCACTAAAGTGAGAGGTGGAAGTTTGTGGAGAATACCGCAATTTTATATGTAGAAAGCTATCAATTGGTATACCTATGGGATGAGCTATCTCTTCTGTGCTACCCCGAAATTAACGCGAGCGGAGCCGCGGGCAAAAGCTAGTTAACGTATAAACGTATAGCTAATTTTCGTGTCACAATGGAAAAGTTTGATGTAATTATAATCACGATTTAACGCAGGTGCAACTTTTTGGTCCTGACCCAAATACAGTAACAACACTAGGGTCAGGACCAATATTTTCAAAATAGGTTTACATTTTTTCGTGAGGATGCAAAAGTCAATTTAAAAGATTTTTGTAAAACCATCACACGCAAAAACTGATGTAATGAAATTCTTCTATCTGTAGCAATATCCTGCTGTGGTTACAAACGTTTGTAGTGATTTTATTAGGTCAACTAATTTCTGTTATCGACATCACATTAGGAAGATTTTAAATCGAAGCTAGGAAACTACCAAAAATAAGGTAGGATTAATATTATAACGGTATACTATGTAATACTAATACAGGAGTATAGCTTGAGTAAGTTAGCGCTAGTTTGCATGAATATGATTCATCTAAGATATGTATCGTGGGGTGTCGCGTGTTTGCATTTTTAATTAGGGCAAATGTAGATTAGCATTAACATCGGATATTACCGTCATATTTAGTCTGATTATGATCGGTTGGCATGGTTAGTTGAGTAGGTCTACCGAATCTCTTTTTGGCAACATTAGGTACTGTTATTTTTCCCGGATTAGCTGAAACGTTTTAAGGTTTCGAATTTGATGGAGCTGTCATAGGTGCATGCGTTATAGGTTAGTAGGTAAATGTACCGAATTGACAGCTGTCAAATCCTTGAGCATCCTTGTGTGTAATTTCTACAGATTAACCATGTAAACAGGTCCATCAATCGCACTGTAACCGCGTACTATGCCTACCCATTGTTCGTAGACCTAAGCTAATGTCCAAAACGTTCATTTTGTAGACGAATTAGTAATTAAATTAAATTTAATCGCAATAATTTTCTACATATTCATGTAGCTACGATAAGGAGTAGCTTTACAGTTTCTTATCAAACTAGCCATTAGTTTTATTGATAGTGAAATAAAAAGCATTTAGATGAATTAACCGCAAAGAAATTAATGTTTCCTAAGTGATGTACAATTTTTTATACTTAAAGTTAGCTGCATGGTTCGTGCTCACTTGCACTCACGAAGACAGGAAGTGAGAGGGGACTATGTTGGCATTATGAAGAAGTTAGAGTCCGGTTGTTATGAATTCGTTACTATTTTGTTGATATTTAGTTTTGATGGCAACACTGTCCGTTGTCATGTCATGTTTAGATGGCAATACTAATATGCGCTTTTTAAAATTCAACTTATAATAGGGTTTTTGAACATTTTTGAAATATACTTTTAATAAATTCTTCATTATGTAATAAACACGATATATTAGTATTTCCGGATTCTTGTCTGTATTAACAAAGAAAATAAATATTAAAGTTCAAATTCTCAAACTCACGCCAAAAACGGTGTTTGACGTCAAATGCAAGTAAACAAAGGCACCACACAAAGAAGCTGTCAAAATTGTCATGTCAAATTATCAATGTCCACTTTGACCACAGATACCTTTCATGGTATGTGATGTCATCAATCAATCGCAAGCGTTTCAGTCAGAGATACATTATTAACGAATATTAGAAATTAATACAACAAAATACTCTAAAAATGCATAATATTTTGAACAAAAGAAAGTGAAATATGTTTAATTTTCCTATAATCTGTTAGGATGGCCACAAATTATAGTTTATTTTTACTGTTGTCAAAGACCCTATTATAGCTCTAGATTTTTTTAACTGCAGACTTTTGCAGTCGGCCATTTAATAGCTGGACTCTAACTGCGACTGTTTACAGAATGAGAAAGATCCCCAATATCTTGTTTTATATTCATTGCTTTAGTTATAAGTTTAGATTTATGTATTTAAAAAGAAATTTTACCAAAACATTGCCTCGCTTAAGTTTTACCTACATTATGAGTTGTAAATAATTAAACAATATGATTTTTGTGCTCTGGCATAATATTACATACCTATCTATAGTAATGAAATATTTATAAATAAACTTTTCACTGGCTAAAATTCTCTTTATTATTTATTTCCCAAAAAGGAGTAAAGTTTGAATGTGAACCAGGCTAGAAGAATAAATCGATACATAATCGACTTCTTACAAATATACTCCTAACACTATAACAAACCCAATAAGATGCTGCTGTGTGTACTGACGTGGATTTCGAGGAGGAAATTGCATCTGTACCTAGTGTACCTGTATAATTAATTAAGTATTAAAACTTATGTGAAATTTTGTATTTTTTTTTCATCTGGTGAGCCGCTTTATCTCGTATTACAGAATTATCGATATCGATAAAATAATGTTTCATACTCTAGTTAGATTGCGACAGTCATTTGTTTTGCTATGGATTTTCCGGGCTCTGATTATATCTCTTTTATCTAGTAAAAGAGTGATCGTTAGTGTCCGACCGAAGCTTCGGCTTCGGCTTCGGCTTCGGCCACCTTCGGCCAAAAAAACCAACTTCGGCCAAACCTTCGGCTTCGGCCAAAATTTGGCCGAAGCTTTGGCCGAAGCCGAAGGCTTCCAAATCGAGATTTGAAATTGAACAAACGATGCCAGAGCGAGTTCGCCGGCCCGAACGCATTACTTGCAGTTAATTATATAAATTACTGACAACACATAACATAACAACATAACACTTGATTTAGAAACGAAAACTGCGCATAATTTACTGCCGTATTTTTTTTACTATTAGCAAATTCTTGTATTTCTTAGGGTCAACATGGGGTCAACACACCTTCGGCTTCGGCTTCGGCCGAAGGTTTTGATGAAAGCCGATTAATCGGCTTCGGCTTCGGCTTCGGCCAAAATTGTACCTTCGGTCGGACACTAGTGATCGTTGACTAAGTAGGTATGATAGCGTTTCGTGAACTCCGCCAATCCCATTCGAGAATGCAGGCGTGATGTATGTATGTAATTTTTCTGACGGACCAAATTATAAGTAGGAACTTGTCTAAAAACTATCTGACTGAAATTAACTGCACGCATATCTGCCTCGACACAAATACTTGACTAGATTCTGTTTCCTTTTAACTAAAACCCTGTTGAGCAATTAAAAACAATCTTGCATTCAAGGAGACCTATTTTTGCGGATGTCAACCACTTAATCCGTGTTTGTTTTGTCAGGTCCGCCGCCGAAAGTATTGTGTTACCATTTGACACTCACGTGCTCGTGACTAATATAGTATTTCCTTCCACTCTGTAAAAACATACGCCCGTCCCATTGTGGGGTTAGAAGAATATATAACTATACACACTCAAAGGTACCAACTATTGAAGCAATTGATTCCCGGCCCACCATAGGGTTTGTTCCTGGTTCGTCGGATTCCTGATTCGCTGTGGAGGATTTGCAAGAGCGCTAATACTTAAACCCGTAATTTCTAAACCACCATTAAAACACCGAACGACTCGTGGGCTAGAACTCCCGGAGAAAAAGCCGACCTCTTTGCTAGGCATCTGTCAAAGATTTTTACTCCTAATGAATCACACCTTAACAATGGTGAGACAAACTTTGATGAAAACATGAATTAGTCCTGAATTAATCTGAACAGGTCCGAGCTGTTCCCGTGCCAAGCTTAAATCCTAGTGCAAAACAACTATTTTTTATGGCTCTACCTCTACGTTCAGTTTCTCGTCACTCTTGCTTTCATTAACACCATTTTTAAATTTGATGTTGAATTACTTGTAGTACCTACCTTACCTACAACCGAGCAAAAAAAGCTTTCCGCAAATGTAAGCCAATACTCTTGTGGGTACTAAAATCGTGTTCTTGACTTCTTGCCGTTTTTATAATTTGCTTTGAAGATACCTAAGAAAAGCTTGCTTTGAAGTAGTTACAAGACGAACATGACAGAAGTCTCGATTGTGAAGTCAAAGTCATCTGAAAAGCATTTTAGTTATCCTGTATTGGATGTAAGTATATATACCTATACTTATACATAAGTAGGTAACTTCTAAAGCTCTAAACACATTGACAGCGGAAGCAGGGCGGCGCGTCGCGGTAACGTGATGGTCTGATGGTATTTTTTTGAATATTCGAAATTATAAGGAAGAAGGCGCATAAAGACCAACCGGGAAAAAATGTGGCACTCCTATGAGTGATGGTATCATCACGCCACCGCACTGTTGCGCATCCGCTGTCGGTACGTTTGGAGCTTTAAAGAGACTCCGAAATAAAAACTACAACCAATAACGCGTGTGATCAAGGATTTAAATGAAATAATACAAAAGAATATACATTTATTTTAGTACCTAGGTTATAGACAGTGATCACTGATCAGTATGAATGTCCACATAATGGAGGTTAAATGCACCAAAAATAGATTTGCCTAATTATCAATGCCTAAAATGTTTATTTGAATTCGACTCATTCACATTGTCATTTTTTAGACAATCAATTATTTACTATACTATCTGAGGAATAGTTTCTCATCTCGTAATAGTTTCCTCTATAACCATAATTGCTATACTGGATAGGGGGGCCGGTGTTAGATTCGTTTGTCGTCATGTCTTCATAAATTTTGTCGTCGTAATCGTTTTCCGAGTATTCTTGTCCATAGTTGTCGTTGCAGTTCATATTGTTTTGTAAGTTTTCGTTTGGGGGCTGGGTTCTGTTTGAAGACTCGTTGGGCTGCGTGGTGACACTCCACCGTTGGGAGATGGAACAGCTGAGAGATCCGCCATGTTGAAAAGCAAAGGGCCATGCCTGAAACAAATTGAAACACCGAATAAGTATGGAGGGTGGCAAGAATAAGTATGCAATACAGAATGGCTGAAAATTTACCATAAATATCTATTTGAATCAGTGGTCGTGGTCGGGTTTTCGCGTCTCGAAACCCCTGTAAATTATTTCCTGATTTTTTTCATCACCTATTGACCTCGTGGGAGACAAATGTTTCATGGCTCTTTAGGTCATTGCGCCCTGTATTTTACCTACCCTACGTCATGATTTCATAAAATCACGAAAGCAACCTGAAAAATAAGTACTTAAGTAAGGTTGTGTTTAATATACTTAACGTTACTTGTGGTCTGTCTACCCCAATCTTACTTCTTACTAATATTATAAACGTGAAAGTTTGTGAGTATGGATGGATGGATGTATGGATGGATGTTTGTTACTGCTTCACGCAAAAACTATTGAATGGATTTTCATGAAACTTTACAGTAATGTAGCTTATACATCAGAATAGCACATAGGCTACAATTTATAAAGATTTTGTTTGAATTTTCCAAAATATGACGATAAGTGTCGAGAAAGTAGGAAAAAATCTAATGTCTGCTGGCTATTCTGGCGGGCGCTTCCTAATAATAATTCCGAAATCTCTTCTGTGCTAGCCCGAATTTAACGCGTGCGAAGCCGCGGGCAGAAGCTAGTAGGGAATAAAGACGAGATGTCTGTCTGTAGAGTATATTTTGGAACTGCGTGGAGCAGAAACAAAGAAACATAAAGCTCGAATAAACAAGTGGAAAATATGGAACTCTTGGAAGTTTTGCAAACAAGGGACCCCTAAAAGTATAACACACATCCTCAAGGACCCCCCAAATCGTCCAAACACGGGAACAAGTGTGAACCCGTTTATTGCTAACATTTGACCGCACTTTTTATGCACATTCACTTTGCAAACACATGTTTGGTGACGTTTACTCGTAAGATTTGATTAAAAATAATTAAGTTGTCTACCGTAGAGGCATATTATTTGAGAACTTTATGACTTTATAATAGGTAAAAGGTAGGGAAAATCCAACTTGCCTAGCAATTAAATATATTAAGTGATGATTGGTGCTCTACATACATACATATTCTCACGCCTGTATTCCCAAGAGGGGTAGGCAGAGCACATGAATTCATAAATTCAGTGCCACGTCTAGCAATTTCAGGGTATCCAGAAGGTATTCTGGTGCTCTACCAGGTTTTTAAAGTAGTGAACTAGGGTATAACAATGTCATAAATTAACTAGTTTAAAATGTATCTATTTAGTTTACATGGATCTCCTCTCTTAATCGAACCTTCTGTAAGGGTGTTAGGTATTCTCGGACGTACGTACTAACGGAGCTATAATTTTTCCATACAATACGATATAAAATTATAACGAACTTCACCACAGGTGCCGCGAATGCACTTGTGTGTTCATATGTCTGCGAAGGTGACGGTGAATGCGTTAAATTAGAGGTAGTAGCTCAAAAAGTGTTTTATGAAGAGTACCCTGTAAATCGAAGTCATTACAATAAAACCATGGGAACCGCAAATTCTGCAGACGGCCTGAGTTACCCAAGCAGCGAAGAAAATTTACAAATTTGGTAAAAAAATCACCGCATCGCATCAAGGAAGCGGAAGATATGAATTATCAACACGTAAAGTACAGCAATTAAGCAAGACGTCGAGTAAAACAAAGGGATAAGGAGCAACAATAAAACTGGAGCATAAAACGTCCGGAGATAAATTTTATTTATACCAGTAACAGCTGCAAACTTTTGGTCAGCGTGCGCCGCGTAAAGATGTTTGTTGTTTTAACCTTTTTGTTTCTACTCTATCTCTTTTACCCCGGTCCTTGAGGTGTTTATGTTGAACGGAAGGACTTCTTTAAATTAAAAAGTGTTTATTTTGAGAGTCATAGGTTACATGGGACACACACGACGTTGCAACTGCCTAGGCCAAGTTTTGAGTACCCGCGAATTTCATGGAAATGTCAAACATTTGAACTGTTTTGTTTTTGTTTCTTCAATAACTTTCTGCTTTTTTTTCATAAAGTTTTATTGTAGCTAGTCAATTACATTTTCGTCCTCTCGTTTTGATTGAAAGTAGGTTTATTTCAGGCTTTGGATTTTTCATCATAATAGGTGAATACTTTTTTATTGAAGTACTTAGTTCTCTTCTTCAGAGGAGGCCCCATCTAATACTGAGAGCAGGCCTGTGCCTAGCAGCAGGACGTATTTAATTTAGGCTGGATTATTTAAATTTATTATTATTTATTATTATAGTTCTCTCGACCTTTAGCAACCCCCAGAAGCTTCACGATCCCAGGTAGTCGCAACCCAGCGACCTACGGGTTCAAAAACACTGGTCTAGACTATAGACAAACACGACCGAAACTAACGCTAAGTATTATAAAAGTAAATCTAAATCACATTTGAACCGTTAATCCTCCCATCGATCACGCTGAAACCTTCGTGGAACGTGTCTTGTTAATCCCACGATGACAGCTCGTGGTGCTTACCAACTCGCTCACCAAAAACGTCTGAAGTGCCCTAGTGATTCTAACACACATACGTCTTTGTGTTCGAAGTAGTTTTAGCAAACGTCTGTCTGATTCATTGCGGTAGTCGCGTGCGGTTCCCAAAGAATTAAGAGTTGACAAGTGTGACAGAGGATAAATCGTAAACAATTATACGGTGTGACATGTGGGCGGAACTTTACATGGTAAAGTGTTGAGTGACGTTTATGGAGATTGGGCGATGTGTTGATTTAATAGCTGTGATAGTTGAGGAAGGGAAGTGCGGAGAGCTTAGGTAAGGCAAGGTGATGCCAATTTTTGTCGTAGTTCCGTACAGTCACCAGCACCAATATTCTGATAAAATAAGGCTGCATAAATCCCTACTTCCCTACTTCCCTACTAATGTTATATATGCGAAAGTAACTCTGTCTGTCTGTATGTCTGTCTGTCTGTCTGTCTGTTACGCTTTCCCGCTCAAACCTCTCAACCGATTTTGATGAAATTTGGCACAGACAATCTTTAGACCCTGAGAAAGGACATAGGCTACCTTTTATTGTGAAAAAAAGGTAGGTAACGCCCAAAATATCTATTACACGTGGACGAAGTCGCGGGCACAGCTACTATCTTATAACGATTCTATTACCAGGGGCAGTAGGACATGTCAAATATTTTTACACGCTTCTACGTGGCCGATATCAGTGCTGGCGACTATACGGTCAAAGACTTTAATTCATGACCCACCATAGAACCTTCTCAAAGTACAAATCATTAACGATTCCCTTGATAATAATTGAGATGTCACTATGAAGTTTCCTGTGAATTGGTTTCATGATGGTCATTTAAAGTCCTTGACTGTACCGTACCTACCTATGCAATATTGATGACGAGACCTCAAGTAAAAAGCCGGACCGTAAAATTCATGGTAGTGCACAAGCGCCCTTATGCCTTCATTACACGTACCGAGTAGAGTGGCGAGAGGTGTTCTCGGCCGAGTACTCGGTTCGTGTGTACTATTGTTTTCATAGAACACACGAACCGAGTAGGTACTTGGCCGAGAACACTCTCTCGCCACTCTACTCGGTATTACTCTAAATACTCACAAGGCTTAACGGGTGCGGCGCGTGCGCCGACCGCGGCTCGTGCAGCAGCGTCCGAAGGTGTGCGATGTAAGACGCCGCCAGCCGCAGCGTGTCAAGTTTTGACAGCTTCGTGTCAGCGGGCACCCAGGGGAGGGTAGTTTTTAAGCTGTAAAAATTACATAGAATGACAGCCCGAACCCTACTGAGAGGAGGCCTGTGCCCAGCAGTGAGACGTTGTATGTAAGCTTATTTATAAATTAAGTTTAAAAAAAAATCTGCCTGTTTATTATCGGCAATTGTGTAAACTGAGGAGTGGACGAAATTGAATCAGTAATAGGGTTCCGTTTTCACCCTTTGGGCACGGAATCCTAAAAACTAAATATAAAACCTAGGTACATACATTCATTCTCTATGTACTTACCTAATGTTTGTTTGTTCGTGATTCTCACTCATATTTATCACTACGCGGGACTGAATCACGTTCTGCTTTAATATGGTCGCTATAACCCGGCCGAATCGTCGAGGTAATTAAAATTCTATACTTTCAGCTATATTACCGGCAAAAGGCTTTGGAGAGGACCCTCATCCTCGCTCGTTCGCGGGCGTTGGCTGCGTTCCTGTGCTGAGGCTCCTGACTCCCACGACCTGCATGGGACACCCATTATATTACACTCAATTTACTATCCAACAATCGTCATGTGTACAGAGCGTGTAGTGCTGAAGGCCGGTTACGGAGCACAGCAAAATTCGAGCGTTGACCCATTGCTATCTATCTCTGTCGCACGAGTACTGAGCGTTTATTGTTTTCAAAACGATGATGGATTCCATAACGATTTGATTCGCGAATTAAGGCGGAATTGTACGGATACATGTCGACCGCGGCAGTTGTGCAAACGTTCCGCTGGCGGAGCTGTCTCTGTTTCCATACAATGACAATCCAATATCGTTTTGTTGAAACATTAATCATTAAACTACCGTGCGACTCAATCATGTTGAAAATTGTTCGGATAACTCACGTTAATAAAATCGAGTTTAGCTCGACATGTTTCGGACTAATTCGTAGCCCTTCGTCTAGGACCCGCGGCAGCTGCTGCTGCCAAACGCGAACTGCGCGCCTCCGCTCTCTTCGCGCGACTGCTCGTGCTCGACAAAAACTAACACCGGTACACGACTACCCTCGTTATTATCGTCATCTATATTATTATCGTTTTGTTTAAAGACACTAGACGCGTGCGACGGAGATAGCACAGCGGGTCAATGCTCGAATTTTGCTGTGGTCCGCGTCCGGCCTTTAGTGTAATGAAATTGGTAAAAAAATTGTCGAAAAAATTGTATTCGAATTGTGTCGACCGCGGTAGTTGTGCAAACTTGCCACTTGGAGGCGCTGTCTCAGTTTCCATACAATTCTTCGCGTTAATACGCAAACGAAATCAACGCCTTTCTTGATCGACTTCATTAGGTACAAATAGACTCTACTTTAAAAATATTTTATTCAAATTAGTCCGTTGGTTAGATTAGGGAAAAATATGGATTAAATGTCTATTGGTTCATCAAACAATTAAACATCGACAAGGGTGTAGATCAAGGCTGCTCAACCTTTTGAAGAATCGGGCCAAACGGTGGATTCAATCGTTAAACGAAAGGCTTCTTACATTTTCTTTTTAAGTTACTCTCACTCAGGACAGGCGCAATAAGTCATATTCTAAATTAAGAAACTTAATTGAACTCAAGTAGGAAAAGGTATCTTCTCAACCTAGGGTAACTAGTTAAATACAATTACATAATGTGATTTCATTGTTTGTCTTTTACTAATATAACACATAGGTGCTTATTTTGATCCAAAAATATTTAAAGAATGTAACGCCACGCCAGGTCAGTTATTGCTGGGAGTTCATCCAAGTCATACTTGCGCGGGCCACTCAAAATTCTTCCGCGGGCCACACTATGGCCCGCAGGCCTGGGGATGAGCAGCCTTGGTGTAGATCAGGGTTTCTCGAAGTGGGGTACGCGAACCCCTAGGGGTTCGTCATTCGACAGCAGGGGTTCGCGACAAGATCAAAATACAGAAATCGACAAATAAAATTGTAATAAAATTAATTAAATAATCCATAGTCTCCAGTTGACGCAAAATGCATATTAATTTGCGACCGAGAGAGGACAGTGGTTTGTCTAATAAGATTCATGGTATCTGAGTCTTATAAGTTAACTACGTGAAAGTTAACATGTACTGGGACTAGGTACTATCATTGAGATAATAAATGAAGTACCTATCTAAATATGGTTTTAAGAAGAAAATATGTAGGTATTAGTGTATTGTGGGCGATGGGCTAGCCACCTGTCACTGCGATATCACGTTTACGTTTAACCATCTGATTACCCTGAAATTGCTAAACGTGGCACTGCATTTTTGAATTCATGTGCTCTGCCTACCCCTCTTGGGAATACAGGCGTGAGAATATGTATGTATGTAAGAAGAAAATATCGCGACATAAAAACACGAAAACCAAACTTATTTCGAGATTAAAACCAACTAAACTAAGTACAAATATTACAATGTATAATTCGGAGAGGCCTATTAAGTAGGTACTTATTAATAAGTCTGAAGAGAAAAAGTAACCATTAAAATTCCAACTTTACAACTAACAAATTTAAAGTAGACTACCGATTTTATCTCTAGGTTGTGAGTAATAAAGTAATAACTAATAGGTAGGCTTGTAAGTTTGATACCAACAACGGTGGTTTGCAACGACGGTTACAATTTAATCATTCGTGATTTTTGTAGGTATCTACTTTATTTACATAAGTACTTATCAAAATAATTAAAAAAAAATCTTAGCATAAGCGATAACCAAAAACATTTAAAGATGAAAATACTACCCGCGTTTATCTAATTTCAATAGAAACCAACTGTTACAAGTACCTATTGTTAGGAAATAGCTACTAAGTAGGTACCTACTTGTACGCCGCTTTTGTCAGCTCGTTAGGTTTACAACTCTACCAAACTTTTGAGCACATTTTAAAATGATTAGTAAAATAATCGAAAACAAAGGACGAAAAGCATCGAAACCATTTTGCACTCGTGGAGTCTTTCTTACCTGAACCAGACTGCGAATCATCAAAGAAAAAATCATCATCATCGTCTTCCCGCTTTTCCACAGGCGGCGACCTCACGCGTTTCCTCGGCATCTCACACAGCACAACACAATTAAAATTCGAACATTTTTTTTTTAAAGTTTGAAAGTCCCGGGTCCTGTAGGTTAGAATGACAGCTACCTTATGCGCTGCGCGTACGCAAGGCGGGCGGGAGACTGGGCGGGACCCGCGCTCGCCCCTCCTGTAGCAGCGTTGTTCGACAAATGAGATCCTCTGTTTAGTGAAATCGAAATACATGGAATTCTGGTCTTTTTGTTGCATAAATAATCAGTCGGACTTTTTGTACCGCGGTTGTGCTTTGTGCTTTTGATTTAATATTTTAATTACAAGTTTTGTTTCGCCAATTAGAATAGGTTTAACTTCAGTCTCAAGGAGTTCTGATTATGAATAAACAGAATATTTGTAGAGCTTTGCGTCAATTTGTTCACTAACATTCGTCTACAATCGTGTGGGTTTTTCTTGGAAACTGCGGTATTGAAGAAACAATTGAAAAGTCATGTTTTAATTTAGATGTGTGTAGGTATCAAGCGTTATGCCTTATACGTAAGAATAAAGTCCCAAAAGGTACATATATAACAGGGATGGTCCAAATTATGATTCGGATATGTTCATTGATTCATTGATTAACTTTTAGATAGGTAGATAGATAGATTATAGGGTGACGGCACCAGTTATGGACGGTTTAAGTTGACAAGCACCAGTGATGGACACTTCATTCATAATTTAAAGACCATAGAGAACTGACTTTTCCTTAGTGGGTAGTAAATAAGAGTTATTGTCCATTACTGGTTCTATGTCCATTACTGGTGCGGTCACCCTACCTATCTAATTTATAAAATGCGGCTTGTTGCAAGAAACACATGCTGGAAATAATTCTACACACCATTTGCTACATTTGAAGTTTAAATTCGAAATTTAAGTCGAACTTTTTTTCTTTTTAACCAATTAGCGGCGTCATAAAGTGAGGTGGGAGATTGACAGGGGAGCTTCCGTGTCACGTTATACCCTGACTTTGGGGTAGTGTGGGATAGTGCACGTGCTAAGCACGTCTCGACACCCTATCTGCATATTTGTATACTCCGTTTCATATATTATGACACTAGATATTTAATAGACAAATCCTCACACATTTTAGGTAAACCCAAGGCTTCACCGTGAATGGTAATAGTTTTTATTGAAAACATTATGGCAAATTAAAAAAAATTAAAAAAGCCGTGATAGCCCAGCGGTTCGAACTGTGGCCTCTCAAGCAGAGGGTCGTGGGTTCAAACCCCGGGCTCGCACCTCTGAATTTTTCGGAATTTATGTGCGATAACAAATTTGTTATTTATCACGAGCTGTACGGTGAAGGAAAACATCGTGAGGAAACCTACACACAGCGACGAAGTAATTCAACGTTGTGTGTGAAGTTCCCAATCCGCAC
>BHDV01063471.1:62020-72609 GCA_005406045.1 Adoxophyes honmai
TCTAAAGCCCCCTAAATAGTTTTTTTGTAAATATCTTCCATGTACAGACTTTCGACCCTCTCTTGCTTTATTATATGTATAGATATAGATGTATAGATACCCAAAAGAAGTTTCCCACCAACAGCAACCCTATGAGTGAAAAGGTGATCGTTCTAGCACAAGAGAGCACACGCGAGGTTTAGGATTGCCGCAAATAGGACTTTACTAGGGTTACTACCTAACTACGACTTGCTTTTAGATTTTGTATAGAAGTAACTAGTAAATAATATTTAAATATACTTAGTAGCGTTGAAATAGGAAGGAAGTCCGTATTAAAGTTCATTTTGCTAGAAATTGTAGTCAAGTTTCTTTAAAAATTCTGTTGTAGGTAGGTACCAAAAATAAACCTACGGATAGCTTACAAATAAACAAAACAAAAACGACAATGGTGGACTTATCCTTAAACGCAATCCCCAAATATTGACCTAGGTAGGTAGCTATATCCTTGGGTGCAGAATTAAGTAAGTGTACAAAAAGTTCAAGGTCTCTCGTGTGGTGACGGAATAGAATAACACTTCCCCATTTCTTCCGTGGATGTCGTAAAAGGCGACTTAGGAAATAGGTAGGTACGCTTTAGGCGACAGGCTAGCAACTTGTCACTATTATACTACCTACCTCTTTCATCTGTTTTCAAACCTAAAATTATGCTAGAACTGGCTGTAAAGCGTGAAATACTTAGTCATATTATTGTTTTGTCTATTTTACGTTGCGTGTGCTCTGCCTACCCCATCTGGGAACATAGGCGTGATTGTACGTATACACACACACACACTCGCACAATCACGCCTGTGTTCTCAAACGGGGTAGGCATAGGACACGAAACGCTACATATACAAAACGACGACTGTCTCACGTTTCGCGGCCACTTCTAGGTAGCATAATATTTTTTAGCTTTTGAGGTTTCAGGTACAATAGTGACAGCTTGCTAACCTGTCGCCTAAAGTACTTATACCTTAACCTATGTCCTTAGTCGCCTCTTACGACATCCACGGAAGAAATGGAGAGGTGTTATTCAAAACCCGACACTAAATGGGGGGATTGTTTGTATGTACCTAACCTATGTAAAAAGTTCAAATAATTTCAGTGGCTGTGTGGCAGCCCTACAGAGTCCAGGTGGCTGGCATCACGCTGAGTTTAACCGCCGCGCCGTCTTATAAGCGCCAGCGTATTTGTGACTCGCGCTGTACTGTTTTCTCAACAAATATTATTCTTTATCCCACTTACAAGGAAAACAAATTACTCAATTACATTTTAGCGAAAACAATAACTTTTCTTGACAAAAATACTGCGATTGACCATAACATATAGAATAGACTTCTGGCCCATGTTGAAAAAAATATGTGTCATCTTGAACCACCAGGTGACTTATCTAGAACGATATAAGAGCATAAAATAATAAGATTCAGCTCTATGCCGTCACTTGTAAGCTGTCCAACTGAGTGCAGGTGAGAATTCAAAATGCAATGCAAAAAAGAAGCAATGCGGCGTCAGGCTTGCGCTGTCACTCGCCCAGGTTCATCCTCCCCTTTCCCACCCGAAGGAAATACTCGGTTGGGGCTCGCCTCCCTCACTGAGAACCCAGAAAAGAGGTCACTGGCCTGCTTTACCGGCTTGAATCAGCCTGCCACCCCACCCTCCAGTGCCAGATATTGTCCAGGGTGCATCATTCCAGGCGCTGATCTTCTTCTCCCCTGAGACCTCCGTCTCCGATAGAATGGAATCGCAACACCTGTGAGCACTTGAGGAGGAATCCGACCCGTACCTACCCCATAAAGATGAGAGAGTAAGTTCGCGTGGCGCTTTTTCCAGGTAAAAGTGATACGTGAATTTATTCTTTCTCGTTTATAGAAATAAAAAAATACACGCAAAAACAATAAAATGTTATTTTGATTTGAATTTTACGTCCGAACTCAAAACGTGTTTGAGACACGTTATTCTTTTTTTTAACGATTTACTTACCGCGTTAATTACCTTATGAAATGAAGCCTATTAACTTGTATCTTAAAAGGTTAAGGTAGAACATTTTCGGGTATTAATTTTACAGATTTAAGTCAGTTTTGTAGTTTTTCTAACATTATGAACAGTACCTGGAACAAACTGGTTGACATTGTCAAGTTGACACTATTGACACTTATATTGACAGTAGATACGTATTTACTATTTTTTTTACTGAAAAAAGTCGATCTTCTCCCTTTATTATTGTTGATCCGTTGAAAATATTTAATTATCACACGTATTCTCAGTTATTAATACGCAAATAAACAACGTCAATCATCCTAACTGTCTCTGTGCGCGGCAGCCATGTGTGAATAATTGTTGTACTACACCGTTAGGAATTTAGGATGCTACCGGGTATAGGAGTCTTCGGAACCGGCTCAGTAGCCAAAGTTCTAGTGCCATTTTTAAGGGAGAAGGGATTTGCTGTCGAAGCAATATGGGGAGTAACATCGCAAGAAGCCGAAGCAGTCGCCAAAGAGCTCAAAATACCATTCTTCACCAACAAAATCGACGATGTTTTATTGAAGAAGAATGTGAATCTGGTTTTTATCGTCTGCGCACCTAATCTGCATGCTCAAATATCTGTAAAAGCATTGGGTATAGGCAAACATGTTGTTTGTGATAAACCTGCCGGACTTTGCCAAGCAGAGGCTCTTAAAATGGTGCGAGCAGCTCAGTATTACCCCACTCTCATCTCAATCATTAATCATTCCTTGCGATTCTTGCCTGCGTTCGGTCACATGAGGAAATGCATTCAAGAGGGTTATCTGGGAAACCCGGAGGAGCTGACACTGATGGATGTGCGAGTACAAATGGGTTCTCTTTTGGGAGACACTTACAATTGGTTGTGTGATGATACAATGGGAGGAGGCACTCTCACTTTAGTTGGTAGTCATGTCATAGATTTAGTTACATTCCTAACTGGACAGAGAGTTGTGAAAGTACATGGAGTATTAAAAACATTTGTAGAGGAGACTACAAAGGTGAATGGAATAAGGAAAATAACAGCGCCTGACTTCTGCACATTTCAATTAGAAATGGATAAGGGTCTGTTAGTGACAGCCACTTTGAATAACCACTTGCCAGGCCCCTGCTTCAACCAGGAGATTTACATGTGTAGTAAAAAAGGCTATTTAGTTGTGAGAGGTGGCGACTTACATGGCCGGTTAAATAAGCCGAATACAATTAAAAACATTGAAGAAGAAAGCAAAAGGGGCCATGAGAAGGAAGAGGTTATTTATGTAGATGTTGAGGACCTCAGTTGTGCTTCAAGTGTTGTGCCCAAGCCATACATAAAAGGTTTATGTAAAATGATTAGTGCATTGAAAGAGGCATTTTTGCCTGTTAAGGAGCAGATGGATTGGATCAAAGAGCCTGTGAGAGCTGCGGCAACATTTGAGGATGGGCAGTGGGTGCAAGCTGCTATGGAGGCTCTCCGACAGTCTTGTGAAGATGGCTGTTGGACATCAGTACAACTGTTAACAGAGCCTCCAGACCCCAACCCTGCCCTTTCTGCAGCAGTGCGTCGCACGGCTATATCTCTACAGTAGTTTGCATTTTAATCAAGTTTTGATATGCCATTATCATGTACCTTTATTACATTATAAGCATATTTACTGAGTTTATTTTGCATTAATGTCAATTTAGTTTTAAGAGTAACATTTTTGTTGTTTGCCTTGATTCTGCCGTTGTATGTGTATGGAGCGAGTTGTGTATTTTTATTGAATTATGTAATGCTTATTTTTATTTTTATCTGAAGCGTATTGACTTTGGTCTCAAGTCATAAAAATTATCAGTATTTTATGGAATGATAATGTTTTCAGTATTTGCCAGAGGCCACCCTTTCACTTGTTTATTCAAATAGGGAAATATCTTGAAATGAATTAATTTTTGTTTTAACCTTCTTTACAGAATCACTGACATTTGTTTGACAAGTTCTGAATCTAAATTATTTCCGATTTTGAGATAGGTACACATCTCTTTGTGATTAAATGTTCACTTTGTTGAACATACAATTATTTCAAATATTTGTGTATTGGAACTATTAGAAGTGGGACCGGTCAATATTATCACAACTGATATATGTATACTTCTGAAATGTGATATTGAAGAAAGAATGTTTTGAACTGTCATATTACTTATTACTATACATATTAATTTTCAAATAAGTTTTCTTAACTTACAACTACTTTCAAGGAAGCCTGTCTCAAATAGACCATGTGTAATCAGCTTCAAACTTATTTATTAAAAAGTCTTGTTGGTTTTGCAAGGTAAATTTCTACCTTGTACTTATTGATGTGTTGGTATTTGTACAGAATAGATCATTTTCACTTTTGATTATTATCTAATTGCTGTCCTTTTTCATGCTTGTCATGTTAATTACAATGTATGGACAGCTGCAGAGAAAGGTAACCCCCCGCCCATACAATGTCTCATTACTAGGGGGTTACCTTTCTCTGCTGCTGACTGTACACACAGGTACATTGTGCTGAATGTTTTTCCATCATGTTTTAACAGAAAAACTTCATAGCATGCTCTTTTGCGTTTGTATACAATAGTTGTCTTTATGATGTTTAACACTGAAAATTAACACAATCAACACCGGCAGAACTTCATTGAGAGTGTTTTGGTCACAGACGCAGTGTCACTGGTGTTGATGGTGTTAAACTTCCACATTAGATGTGTCACACATTTAACAGACCAGTTGGCCAACACATTGAGTGCCATCATATTCAATTTCCTCCATGGCAAAATATTATGCACTACATTGCTTACAACTGTGTATAATCACTTACTCAATTTGTTTTCAGGACTAATTAAAGCAAAATGTAAATAAATACAATTACTTGTTTTTATTAACTTTAATTAGAATCTCCAATTGTTTATTATACCTACTGGCTGCATGTCATTATTGTACCCTGTGATAAATATTTTTTAACTGAACCTGAACTTTTTTTTAGTTAAGAGCTTCATCTACTTGATCTGACTTGCATCTCGAACAAGGTCTATTGCAATAACATTAACCCTCAAATACTTAAGATTAATGCAAAGCAGTTCAGCTTTACTCTAGAATGCAGTGTTTTCCACTTGATAAACAAAACAAGCAATCGTGCAGATCTGTTACTTTTACACTTCGCAATGTAAAACATTTTGGTAGACAATTTTATTGGTGTGTACCAATTGTCTAGCAAAATGTTTAATAGACTTTTCCTCAACACATTCGATGGCATGATTTTTCCAGGTAAAAGCTACGCGTGAACTTACCCTGACTACAAAAAACCTTGCCATCTAACTTGCCATTGCCAGGGACTGATACCAGAATATAATTCAAACTTGCAATTGCCACTATACTTCAACTACTAATAGGGTTCGAAATTAAAATACATACATTTTTGTAACAGTATTTATAATAAGAAATGCAACGGAGACATTATGTCCATGTTTCATCAGCAACCAACATATTACACAATCATATCTTGTTCATTCACTACGAGTTTCTAAAATATATGACTAACCAATTCGAACCACGTAAAATTTAAAGCTAACACTAATTTAGTTATCGATCTTCGCCAGTATGTCGGACTCTCGGAAGAGATGGTATTCCTTCTCCTCGTTATCCAGGGAAACTTTGGTACCGCCGTATTCTGGGAGGAGGACTCTGTCGCCGACCTTCACTAACAGGGGGACGAAATCGCCATTGTCCTTCCTGGATCCTGGTCCTACAGCGATCACTTCTCCCTGCAGAACCTTGGACTGCGCCTTCTCGGGGATCACGATGCCGCCAGCAGTCTTTGTTACAGCCTCTGCGCGTTTTATCAATACGCGATCCAACAGGGGAATTAGACGCTTCGCCGCGGCTGCCATTTCGGTATTTCTGATAATGTCAGAAAAAAACAAATGAAGTGTAGAAAATTTTTTGGTTAACTTCTCGAATCTAGAAAATTCGGATTGGAAGCCGGTGAGCGAAGCGAATGAAAATGAACTTTGACGGGCGGAAGGAAAGAGTTCGTTCCCCATGTGTGTTTTGGGTTGCCATTTTACTATGATTTTAAAATTTATTTCGGATGAAAGAAATGAAGTAATGACTAAATTATTTAGTTGAAACACAAATTTATTCAAATTATTAAATAATATGACGATAGAATAATTTATTTGCAGTTTTTGGAACGCCATCTATAGGGGAGTAGCAGAACTTCAACACCAAAAAAGGATTTCAAACAGTTCTTAAAAACAGTCAGAGATGGCAGTACCAACACAAAATAGTCGTTTTACCGATACATGGAGTATCTCGACATGTTTAGGGCTAGTCCGCAACTCAACTGCCGACTAGTCCGAAGTCCGAACTTATCCGTATTTCAAATATTTCGCCCTTGGGGCTCAGACGCGGTTGAAATCGCTAAAGAGGTATCCTCGCGCCTTATAGATGCTTCCGATGACCAGCGGACTGGCAACTAGGTAGGTATTTTGGATAGCGTAACAACAATTTGGGGGGTTTTTTGGGGGGAACCCCGTGTGGTGCCGGGTTAGAATAGCACCTCCCCCTTTCTTCCCGTGGGTGTCGTAAGAGTCGACTCTGGGAAAGGGTTAGTGTATTGTGGGCGATGGGCTAGCAACCTGTCACTGCAATATCACGTTTAACCATCTGCATACCCTGAATTAGCTA
Source organism: Adoxophyes honmai (assembly GCA_005406045.1). Classification (NCBI taxonomy): domain Eukaryota; kingdom Metazoa; phylum Arthropoda; class Insecta; order Lepidoptera; family Tortricidae; genus Adoxophyes; species Adoxophyes honmai. The sequence goes on from BHDV01063471.1 coordinate 68,721, forward strand.
AACGTGGCACTGGATTTTTGAATTCATATGCTCTGCCTACCCCTCTTGGGAATACAGGCGTGAGAATATGTGTGTATGTATGTTTTTATTTGTAAGTTTTGTTTTATTTTATTGCAATTTTAGACTTAGATTTAGATGTTGTTTTGTTCTATAATTAGCATTAAACTTGTTTTTTTTTGTATTTGTTTTGTTTCTGCGTAGGTATACATATTTCCACCGATTTTTTTTATTCAACTTTACTACCTATGCGACTAGAGGATTCTGCTAGAGTAGTTTATATTAGCTTTCAGAATAGCTTAGAGACAGGACTTTTACACGACTGAATACACGTACATACTAGTTTGCCGCGAAGAGTAAGTACTTATGTGTATTATGTTAAACTTCCTTCACAATAATTTGAATATGACACTACACTCACTCAAAACCACGATGTATTGCGCCGCCAATCTATTCTTAAAAACTGGTACCATTCGCAGCAATTCGCATCACTAGTTCCTGTGACATGACAGTTCCGTACCGCTGTTGCAGCGGCAGCGTCCGCAGCCTTTAGATAGGCAACCTTAGTTTTTTTTGATACCATACGAACTTCACACGAGGAAATAGGTCAGGAAACGACAATGGCTCACTGGCTCACTGCAACATACATACATACATAACCGTCACGCCTTATTCCCTGTGGGATAGGCAGAGACAACAGAGCGCCATTCGCTTCTATTCTGACATACTTCTCTCGCTTCACTCACATTCATAACTCTCGTCATACACGCTCACTGCAACACTGCTTCTTTATGGCATGATTAGAGGGTACTACCCTATACTACCAGTACCACGTACTACCGTACTACTGTACGTAGGTACATTTTATTTGACATTTCTTAGCCATTTTTAGCGCCTTTTTAAAGAGGTTAGCAGTTAGCATGGTGCTGGTAGATTGCAAAACGTTTTCCCCAATAACATAGGAAAAGGGGACACTTAAACTTCCACATAAACAGGATAAACTTAGAAGACCCACACTAAATCGTGATTAAAATGTCCGACTTTCTTTTGCGTGTGCCCATGTGTAGGATGCAACAATTTTCCTACCAAACATCCTAGATTAAACTTTTAAAGAGAGAGGTCCGTGCATTAGCCGTCGACCCGCAGTCATGTCCGCATCAAGCGGCGCCGCGGCCGCCGCAGGAATGTGCGCCGGCGCCGGCCAGTCTCGCGCACACCTGCGCGCGGCGCACACACAAGCCCCTGTAAACACACGCACACACAGACGGCGCGCATCGCGATTTATGGTCGCCGTGATTATGCGGCTACATGAAAGGTTATTGTTTACGGCACAGATCACACTAAGATAGCATGTCGTGGACATGCGTTCTGTACGCGTGATTTTTAAGGTGATCACGAAGTCATGAACTTAGAAATTAAAGAACTTCAAGACTAACAATTGTTAGTCCAATTGGACTCTTAAATCACCTTAAATTATGCTTAACCTAACCTAATAGGTACACAGATCAGACATAGAGGTCGGAAACTATGTGATGACCTGAAGAACCGGCGATGGCTCAGCTTTCTGATGCGGCAAACAGCGGCATTGGTATTCTGCCAGGAAGTTTAAAAGAAGGGTAGATTGGTCTAAAGAATTTTCTATAAAATGGAGGACGTTTACAATACACACATACTTACATAGGCACGTATATTTTATTCACACGCCTGTATTTTCGAGAGGGGTAGGTAGAGCACATAAATTAAAAATCCAGTGCCACGTTTAGCAATTTCAGGGTAACCAGATGGTTAACCGTGATAATTGCAGTGACAGGTTGCTAGCCCATCGCCCTAACCCTTTCCCAGAGTCGACCTATTACGACACATAGTGAAATAAACAGCTTTCAAACTATCAAATAAACAATCACGTTTTTTATATAGAGATTAGCTCGACATTTTCGGGCCAATCCGTGACCCATCATCTGGAGCTACACGCCACTGCAGCGGACAGACGCGCTCGACAACCACGGGAAGAAAGGGGGAGGTGCCAATCTAACCCGGCACCAGACGGGTGTGCCACTATTAAAGGAACAATTTCACATTCAGTAGCCAGTTTTAGCATATTTTTAAGTTTTAAGTTAAGAGGTATTATAGTGACTAGCTAGGTTGCTAAATATATTAAGCTCAAAATGTTTTTGTTTTACAAAGTAGGTAGATACCTATTTTTAGTTGCAGGGGATGTTATTTTCGGAGTCACGATGCCTTCAAAACTGTTTGAACTGCAATTTTGATTTTATAAAAACAATAACAATACCCTTCAGTGTGTTCTCATGTACTGTATTGATAACTTATTCAATAAGAAATAATTGAGCGAGGTAAGATTAGGGAATCGACAAAACAAATTCAATGGACGCGTAAAAAGAGTTTGTATAGTGTGGAAAAATGCAAAAAGACCGAAAGGCGACGGTTCACACGGCCGGGAGGCGAATTTTGCACACAGCTCACGTGTTCGTGGGTAGGGTGACCAGGATAGCGTAGGATCGGGGAATGAAGGTGACTACTTAGTTATCCAAATTGTGAGAGCTTTTTCCTTGATACAATATCAGTAAGTACCTACAAAATTTGTTTGAAGTAGGTTTGAGAAATATTTATCCTTTCCGGAATACGTGAATTATTCTTTTTTGTCAAACCTTGCAGCGATCTGCGTTACTAATCGTGAAATAATACTTCCAAGCTGTATAGGTAGATAAGTACACCATACCTGTATTCTCAAACGGGGTAAGCAGAGCACACAAAACCACATTTCCTGCTTTATATCCACTTTTAGCACAGTTACAGGTGTCTAAATGAAATTTAAGAGGTATAAGTATAACAGTGACAATTTGCTAAACACCTAAAACTAGCCTAACCTTTTCATTCCTTACACGCCACGACATCCACGGAAGAAATAGATAGTTGTCTAGCTAACTAGATTTACGGCTCTTAGCAAGATAAGCAATGTTTGTTGCCAAAACTTAAAAAAAAAAAAAGATGACACCAATAGCCAGCACCTAAAACGCAGCTACAGATGTAGTGCGAGAAACTATTTTCCTTCGTAAATGTTCGGAAAAGTTCGTATTTATCGTTTTATTACTTAAAACAATTACAATTATTATTTAAAACTGGATATTTACCATATATTTTACGGAATGAATTCCCTTTAAAATGGGTACCGAAGCTATTTGAGAGAAAACGATAAATACGAACTTTTCCGAACATTTACGAAGGAAAATAGTTTCTCACTACATCTTGTACCGTAGAGCTAAAAAACAAAATCTTGCTAAAAACTATCGAGCGAGGTAATCACACCGTTTTCCACTCGGAGCGTGGTTACTTTACAGTAAAAAGTTGCGATAATAGGCCGTACGCGGATGTTCAAAGCGGACAAAATAACACAACAAACAGTCAGGCTCTATAGCCTCATGTACAAGGAACAAACTTATCCTTCACCCGCGAATATCACCCCTGACTCGTAAGGAGAGTGGGTAAGGGTTATTATCGAGTGTGTTTGGGTTCGGTGGGCGCAGAAGCTGGCTGGAGCAAATCGTGGTTGGTTCTCACGACGCGCACAGGTGCGCATCCGGCTATCTCGGCGCAGGCGCAGGATTTGAATCAGTTTAGTGTGAAGCGTTCTAATTATGGAGACAAGACAAAGCCTGCGTGCCTTTGGAGGTTTGAGTTGGATACCTACGCACTGAGATAGCTTTTATACATACACTAGCTTTTGCCCGCGGCTCCGCTCGCGTTAAATTCGGGGTATCACAGAAGAGATAGCACACATACGTCACATATCAATTTTATAGCTTTCTACATTGAAAACTTCCACTCCTCATTTTAGGGAAATGGGGGGTTTTGAAGAGACAAAATGTAGCCTATG
>BHDV01063471.1:73240-84895 GCA_005406045.1 Adoxophyes honmai
TCTCACGAAATCTCACCAAGGGGGGTGGGAGGGTCAGAAAATTGAAAAAAACACCTCACGTAATTTATGGACGCCCCCTAATAGACAACAAAATCTTTTGTGCATAAAGTCATAAGTCTACAGCCACATTAGCCTGATACACTTACAAACTTACATATTTTGTTTTACAAGTAAAGAAAGCAAGTAAGAAGTCATCTGAAGTTCTGAAGCTAACCGAGCTCCGAACGCCATAAATTGCAGATGATATGCAAATCGAAGTCTAAGAATAATGCCAGTAACTGTGCCAATTGTGACAGTAACTGTACCAGGTATTGACTATAATAAGCAAGACTAAAAGACCAACACGGCACCATTAAAATTGCACTAACACTTACAAAACTCCGCAATATCTTGAGCTCGCTTCTCACGACCATATGTGTTATAACTGTCAGCCTCACATCATAATCGACTGTGACGGCATTTCATTACGATTTCTTGCCTCGACTCTCCTTTCCCTTGTCATCAATTAATTAAAGTGATCGTCGTTTCAATCAACTCTAATAGCAGCCTTACACTTTACTTAATTCCATAAATGATACTCGTACCGCTATTACATTCCATAAAGTGTCACGCAAAATTCCTCGCAATTTTTAACAGGTCTTAAAGAGAGGCGTAGAGTGATTGAAAAAGAAAGGCAAAATTGCTTAAGCAAGTGTACAAGAAAAGTGTTTTAGAGGAAGTTGATCGAGGGTATCCTGGGAAAACGTATCGTAGTAGCAACACCAGAAGCCATCAAGTATGTAGCTTGTAGAGCGGGAATATGGTGAAAAAGTTCATATAATGTACATCACACCTGAATTCCCAAATGGGGTAAAGCAGAGCACACGATACCATGTACACCACATATGCATGTCACGATTTAATTCAAGAGTTGTAATAGTGACGGGTTGCCAGCCTGTTGACTACAACAATCCTTAATCCCATAAACCTTAGTCCCATAATATCTTACGATATCCACCATCTACGAACGAAACGGAGAGGTGTTAATCTAAATCACGCACCACACGGCGTCAAAGACGTCAAAGTAGAGATCACGGCGCAACTTAAAATTATTGCCAAAAAAGTTATAAATATTTTGTCTGTAAATAGTATACAATTCCAATTGCAGATAGAAGATAGAGATTATTTTCATTACTGGCATGCCTAGGTGAGTACTAAACAAACAAGGTGACGCAGCCTCAGCTGAGCAAACGACTTATCGCGCGGAGCGAGAGGACAGCCTCTGCCGGATGCACACCTGTGAGGGACTCCTCTTTTTAGGGCACCTTCTAAACAAAAACGGTACCCACACTGCATAATCTCGTTCCGTCCGTGTGTCCATGTGCCCTTCTGTTTGTGCCATCAGAGTACTTTTGTTTGCAATTTTAATTTCCTTTCCTCGATTGGCGGTTGACTTACTGTAAACAAGTACAGTTCATTATATCGACGCTTGAAAGACCAAATGTGATATTGATAACCGATATTTTATTGGGATCGATTGATTGATATTATACCTCAAGAACAGCTGGACTGATTTGAATAATTATTACGCTTTATTATTTTTCATACTCCTTAACAAGAGCACGCCAAACAAAAGGAGTAATTTGGGCAGCTATTATTAAGGATAATTAACTTACCTAATACTAACAGTAATAATTAATAAATAATCTAATAATAAAGTACCTTAAGTACTGCAGACGGCAACAACGCCATCTAGTAACGATTGCGATAACCATGAAGTTACTCGCCTTCGCTACAATCAGGTTTGCGCCCAATCTCCACGAAGCTTGGTTGCAGTCCGCCAACTGCTTATAAATAAACCTGTATCTGTTTTATTTTGTCTATAGTATCAAACAATCACAATGACAAGTCCTATAATTGAAATTTGCGATGGGAAATTACAAGGATATGAAGGGAAGAGCCTGAACAACAAGAGCTACTATACTTTCAAAGGAATTCCGTACGCTAGGCCACCTGTCGGCGAGTTGAGATTCTTGGTAAGTTCCTTTATCTATACAGCAACAGCGAAATGTGAATGTAACAAACGCGTGTTTTTATTTATATTTTATTGCATAATCTTATTACAGTTGATCGTTATAATAACTTTTACTGCTTTTTCATTACTATTTAGTAGTCTTTAGTTATCTGCCACAGCGACTGTGGCACGATAGAAATTGCATGCAGTAGAACACAAAATGCCTTTTAGCGGCGCCGGCTAATTATGGTCATGGTTAGGGTTGCCAGGTCGCCAAACCTAATAGCCGGACAGACTAGCCAGTTTGGCCGGACATTTGAGTAGAAAAGCCGGACACCCTATTATTCTTATATTATTGTTAAATTGTCCGTGTCACTTTTATCTAACTTAGAACCTAAAAAATTGCTAAATGTGGCCACGAAAATTAAGTTTTCAGCTTGCGTGAGCGAACGACCGACTGACTCGTCGCCTCGCTTATGGGTTCGTTACACGTGCCGAGTAGAGTGGCGAGAGAGTGTTCTCGGCCGAGTACTCGGTTCGTGTGTACTATTGTTTTCATAGAACACACGAACCGAGTACTCGGCCGAGAACACTCTCTCGCCACTCTACTCGGTACGTGTGATCAAGGCATTACGCTCGGCCACGCTCGGCGCTCGGGCACCACGCTCGACGCTCGCTCGTGTGGGAAATGTAAAAAGCCTAACAAAAGCCGGACAAGCCGGACACCGTTTATTTTGGCCGGACACGCAATCAAATAGCCTACCTATGTCCGGCTTTATCCGGACGCCTGGCAACGCTAGTCATGGTCGTATGTTTTTCATTGCGCTCCTCACGATTGTGCTTGTCATACAATTGCTATAAATATTCTTACAGACTTTATCTACCTAACAAAAATTAACATTATTTTTTATCACTTTGTTTTATGTCATCGGTTTGTTATAGGTACACATTTTTTTCATAATGTTACATCGCATAGGTACCTACTTACTTCTTTCTTCCTGCGCTGGTAGATTTATAAACAAGATATTATGTAAAAGTATAAATTTTAGCTGAAGCTTTTCTAAGCTTGTTCACAAAAATTAAGGTCAAAATGTTGAATTTCAGGCTCCAGAGCCACCGGAACCATGGGAAGGAGTACGAGATGCCTCGAAGAACTGCAACGTCTGCGCTCAGTTCGACAGGGCGACCCAGGTCGTCATCGGAGACGAAGACTGCCTCTACCTGAATGTATACACCCCCCAACTACCCGACGTAGGGAAGGGAGAGGTTGCACTACCCGTGATGGTGTTCGTTCATGGTGGCGGGTTCATGTATGGAGACGGTACGGACGTCTCTAGGCACGGGCCCGAATATCTCGTCGAGCGTGACGTGGTTTTAGTCAGCTTAAACTATCGTCTCGGCATCCTTGGGTTCCTATCTCTCGACCGCAAAGACGCTCCCGGGAACATGGGGCTCAAGGATCAAGTGCAAGCGCTCAAGTGGGTCCAGAAAAATATCAGCCGATTCGGAGGAGACCCCGGCAACGTCACCATTTTCGGAGTCAGCGCCGGCGGCGCTTCGGTCGAGTACCTCCAGTTGTCTCCGATGGCGAGAGGCCTATTTCACAAGGCACTTAAACAATCCGGCTCCTCTATTCTGCATTGGGCGCACAATGACAACATGAGAGACATAATAACAAAAATACCTCAAGTGAAAGCGAACAATGTTACCGACGATGATCAAATACTCCAAATATTGCAAAACCTACCTTATAAAGACTTGATTAAGGCATCTATGGACGCCATTGCTGCTGAAACTGACTTTAAAGGGGGCATTATTTTCCGTTTTGTGCCGACGGTCGAGAAGCCTGGCGATTGGGAGCCGTTTTTAGACAGTTCCCCGTATGATTTGCTGTCTCGCGGGCAGATCGCGCGCGTGCCGGTCATGTCGGGCTTCTGCTCGCGCGAGGGCCTGCTCATGCGGGGCTCCTCGCCGCGAGTGTTGGAAAAGCTAAAACAGAACAAGACATTCTTAGACCACCTACCGTTCGCAGTGGACGATGTTCATAAAGCTGCTTTAGAAACTGAATTAAAGGCTACATATTTGGAATCCGAAAACCGGTACGGCGAAGACGACGAATTCGCCATCGCCTTTTTTTCAGACATAGATTTTATTGGCGGTGTATACGTCTCTGCTTTACTGCACGCAAAAAACAACATTCCTGTTTATTTCTACGAGTTTTCATACGATGGTAAACTGAATTACCTAAAAATAAAGCTCGGTTTGAAGTCCCCGGGAGCATGCCACGGCGACGACGGCGGATACATAATGACTTCTGCCCTATTGCCGTGCGATAATCTTTCAGACACTGATAAGCTGGTTCGAGATCGGATGGTGACGATGTTTACAAATTTTGCCAAATACGGGTGAGAATTTCTTGTATAGAACCGCCATTATTATTGTAAGAATTTCAAACAGTAACAATTGTGTCATGGACAGATCTGTCTCAAATTGAGAAGCCGTTGGTCCTGCTCATTTATCTACCACGTTTGAAGTCACTTCCAAGTTAAGCATTAGAGTAATTCATAATGAAACTATTACTATGTCTTCGTTTGCAGAGACCCGACCCCCGCTGAAGACAGCGTCCTGCCGGTGCGGTGCGCGCGGCTGGCGGCGCCCGCGCAGTGCCTGCGCGTGGACAGCTCGCTCGCCATGCGGCCCTTCGGCGCGCCGGCGCGGGAGACGCTGCTCCGGCGACTCTTTGAGGGCCATTACGCTCATAAATGATGCCCTCACATTGTATGCTCCTTTGTTTTAATACAAAACGATGCTGTGAACTTACTAACGGTTGTTTTATTTTGAAGGTACCGTATAGTTGCGTTACAACTAAACTAGCTAATACATACATCGTGCCTGTATTCTGAAATAAGCTAATTAGATAAATCCATGACTATTTTACGGTATTCAGATTAAAAATGTAGTTTTTATTCCGAATGACGTTTCTAATCAGTTTGTGTTTACAAAACAAATGATGATAAATCTCGCGACTGTTGAACTTCAGTTGGACTACATAGGTATCTACTTCCAGAAGAGATATATATGTAGAGTTGTATAATATTACTCCTTACCTACTTAGGTACTTATTTTCATTTTTTTTTGAAAATATCATAAAGAAAATCACACACACACACATCCTCACGCCCGTATTTCCAAGAAGGGTAGGCAGAGCACATAAATTCGAAAATCCAGTGCCACGTTTAGCAATTTCAGGGTAATCAGATGGTAAAACGTGATATTGTAGTGACAGGCTAGCCCACAGTACCCACGATACACTAACCCTTTCCCAGAGTCACCTCTTACGACACCCACGGGAAGAAAGGGGGAGGTGCTATTCTAACCCGGCACCACACGGGTTAAAAAAATCATTGACCGGTAAACAGAACACACAAAAACGAAGGTAAGTCTATAATTACTAAGGTACTGGTATAGCCCAGACGCTTCGTCGTCCGAAGCAGTGAGTCGACAACGGCGACCGAGCGGCCGGCGCGGCGCTGGAATGCGCTAATACCATTACGGGACACGCACGACACTCGGCGAGTGGGCGGCGGGACCGTGCCTTTAGAACCGTACAGAACTGCCAGCAGAGAATTGGGTATTGATGGTGTTGATGTTGGGGTTCGAGAACGATAATAGAATTCATTAGCATCCGATATCATAGAATTTACATTATCAGCTATTTCTATTTTGAATATGGCATAATCTTGAAACTCAGCATCGCCGTTATCAATTGGCGTCTCTTCAGTCCTCGGCTTAAGAATTGGACTTGGCACCCTTCTATCTTTTTCAACTGGTTCCATTGTTCTGACAAGATACGTATATACCAACCAAACCTACTTTGAAACTAAGGATGGCGCGCCTGTGCTATTACTGCATCAAATTTTTGTACTGCTTTTATTTTTAACCTTCTGAGAAGCAGATCAGTATTCTGAATACTAAAATTTCATATTTATATGTAAGCGGGACTTAATCACGATTTTATTTTCCTTCTCGACGTTTCGGCTGCGTTACAGCGACCGTGGTCACGAGTTGACTTTACATAGCAAAATTTCAGTACTACCGCTGATCTTAAAACGAAATGGGACTTTAGAAGTTCGATATAAATTGGCCTTTTATAGGTAGTACTTTTTAGCCTTTGATAGTTTACTCGCGATAATGCAATATTTGCCATTTCTTAACATGGCGATCCACAAGAAATTTTCCGGGAAAATCTTTAACGGTATTAGAAATAGGTACTTAAGTTTGTTCTGATCATGTATATGTGTGGCTACAAAGATTGCACATCTTATCGGCTAATCAATTTGCTGTAGAACGCTGTCCCTCAAACCTACGCTGCGCCAACTATCTCTTTCCAAAGACGTGTTGCCGGGTGCTGCAAGTTTCTTCGGCTCTGTGCAAGATTGCACACCTTTTTCATATGAATTTATGTTTTTATAGATTTTTACGTCATCTGTGGTTTTTCTTGACTTTGATATACTTTTGTTTCCACCACGAAAACGTGTGCCTTTAAGGTAAACGTCCCTATGCTCGACACTGACCCAATACTTGGCACTTGCAACCTTAAGTCATAGCAAGACAGGTGACAGATAGGTGTCATCTACTGGGCGTTGAGGCGTCGAGCATTGGTACTTTTACCTTATATGGCATTTATTTACGGTCCTAACAGGCCCTGTCTACCCGTTCGTAGCGCTCCGCCGGCGGCGCCAGCGCGCCGCGGTGTGAAATACTCAGGTGCATCCGAACCTGCCCGCGGCCTTCGCAGCCCGCTCGCCGCACTGATTCCAATACCCGTTTACAGGATGCTAATTAATTCGAAAGTTCATATTTGACTTACCATTTTTTTTCTAGTGACTACCCACGTTAGTATATTCGTACCTATGGTCTATTTTTAAACTCAGATGCTAAATCGACAATGCTTGTGTTGCCTGTTTTTTGCAATTAGACAATTGTGATCCGTTTCCACTATCAAAAGTTAACCATTTATTAAAATTAGTAGGTATAGATTTTTGTAGATGAGATCTAACAATAAAATAACCCAATAATCTTTTTTAAAAGTTTCGGTTCGTTAAAATAATTATCCAAGATGCAAACTTTGTCGATTGTTTCGAGAGGACCACTAAACAAGAAAAAAGTGGTATAAGTATTTGTGAATTTGACATTGATAGTTGTGAATTTAGTTTTCGAGAACAAAAAATGAGCTTTACCTATCCTATGTTAACAGGTAAGTAGGTAACGACAGTAGTTTACTTAGTAGTACTCTTTGTAGTAAATAATTAATTAAAGCAGGCAACATATTTAATACAGAACAAATTTAATTTCGCTGGTTTTCTGTTGGCATCATTTTAACTCGGTGGTTTTGATGAGATCAAATAAAATGTTTTAATCTAATATAATAGGCATTATAGTTTAGGTTTCCCGAAACAAGTAATACTTTCAATAAAATTTAAATCAATATCTCATTGTTAAACCAAAACACGCTGTATACAAACAGTCCCGAGATCCTTTCACGGCTGCGCTTGAGTCGTGATTTGATTCCCACAGAACAATCCCATGCCTGCGTCTCTTTCCCACTTACCCTTCTCAAGATCTATTGTCTCTTCCTATGAAGCCTTAAGGTTTGTTGATGCCCAGACGACACAATAAATTATCTTTTAGTTCAATTAGTTTGAAAAATGTCTACAAGCTTTTTGAGCGTACACAATAATTCATTGTGAACAGGGTTGTAAAAAAAGTCTTATTCCACCTCTGAATAAGTACGCCGCCTTTTAGAAGTTTACTGTTCAGTAAATGTTTGACGTACGCCTGCGCAATAACAATCCTTCTAATACAATACATGTACTACCAACAAACACAAGAAAACATTAGGTGAGTAAATGTTTGCTACTCAAATAATGAACATCATTACAATTATAACGATGCTACAAGTGGTATGTGCGTCACGTGTTAAGTAGGTATTAACCGAGTCCTGGTTCTACACTTAGTCGGACTTCCATTTTTTTACCGAACAGCGAATGTGATACACCACTGAATAGATGGATGAAGCCAACTCAATGATTCAGACGCGAGATAATTTACGAGTTCTCTTCTCTATCCAAGTAGACGCTCAAATTTGACTTTAAATACTTCGAAGAAGACAAACAATGGGGCTACTGGTATGTAATTTAATTCTCCCTTAATTTGGATTTTGAAAAATGTAATATTAAATGTGTACCTATTTAAGTAGATAATTATAGCGTCGCAGCCAAATTGGATATAAATCCGAATGAAAGCACACGAAACCATTGAAACCAATCGTTTTATCGTAAGTTTGACCTTGGGACCATGCACGTGCAAGCGCGACCTCCGACCCGGCGAATGGCTTGTCGGCCGTCATTTTGGTTGGTGCGGTCTGCCGTAAATTAGGTTCGGGTGCCCACTAACTGTTGCAGTCATTAGGATGACGAATACCTAGATGTCAACTCCTAGTTGCCTTTTTCTAACTAAAGTGTATGTATTTTACAAAATTCTGAGGAACAAAATCAGCCTGTATGAATTGCAGCTCATGATTAATTTGCTAGGTTTCTTGTTTCAGCGTGGAGGATGGAGAAACGGATGAATGGAATGATGGTTCATATCCTTTTTAGTTTAGTATTTTACCCGTCTTTTTCAGTTTCTACCAGCGCTTTTGCAACAACTATCAAGAAGATTTCGCCGCCAGAGACTGAACTGCCCTAAAATTATGCCCTGCCATAATACCCTAAAATTACCAACCTACCAAGGATTGGTATGACGTGGCGTCTGAAGTAGTTGCATAGCTTACCAATTAAAATGGTTTGTTTCTGTTTATAAATGTATTGTTATCACCATTTATCGCGATAAACCGGCTAGCCTCAACCGGACCGTGACGGTTGCGCCAAAATCTGTTGTTATCACTTATTATGCTTCTGATTACAACTATTACAAGCGTCATCGCACTCTCTGTTGCGTTAACCTCTAGTTTAAGATAAATGAGCAACATAAATAGAGCAAACGTTAATTTGTATCCAGAGCAGTTCATTGCCATTGTAAACCTGACATCTGAGATTTTAAATGTTGCCATCGCAACCGCTGTACAGTACACGCAGTGATCGACTTAAATTATTAGAGAATAATCAACGGTACGCCACGTTTTAATTTTTAGCATGATCGCACATGTGGTTTTGAATGAAACGTAAATAACCATACAGATTAATGCATGTCCATGGTGTTAATAGGTACTGTAGGAAACATTACCCGACCGTCAAGCTTGGATTTAGGAAAGTATTTCACCACGCTGGGAACAGAAATTTTCTTTAAATCAATTTTATTTTATTTCATTTGCCCTGAACCTACTGTAAAAAATGCTTCTGTGTAGTCTGCACAATAGATACGAACGAAATTATTATTTTTAGTATTCTCTCTGGGTATTGTTTTTCCGTTTGGGTCATCGAAATAAATACGAATAATACATATATTAGATTATTATTTATTATATACCGTTCTAAAAAAGTAGTGTCTGGCACAATTGTAGATAAAAGTAATTAATTAGGTATTAATACCTACTGAAATCAGACTAGGTACCTAATTAATTTTATCTAAGTACATCCATATCACAATGTTCGTAAAATACGTTCAGAAGTAATAAGAAAATAGCCGACATTAACACATTCACTGCCGACCACTCGGATCCGAGTGTGGCGGGGCTATAGTAGCGGCGCCCGCCACTCGGATCCAAGCGAGCGTCAGGTGCATTTTTTTGGTGCATTAGGTGCATCCAGCGGGATGTGTGCTGACCACTCGGATCCGAAAAAGGCGTTTTTTTATTAAAATAATAATAATAACAATATACATGTATCCATATTTTCAAACATTCATAAGTACTTAATCCAAATTCGCCTTCAAAATTGTCGGCACCCGGGGAAAGATTTTGATTATTTTGGTGGCAGTGAATGTGTTAAGAAACCGTATCCTGTGGCAGCATTATAATGTTTACTTTATAAAATTGACGATCGAAAGAAGTAAACAAATTGTTTCAAATTGAATTGCGCGGGCGGCGCGGCGTTCGACGAAGGCTTCTGACGCCGATGCGCAATTGTTTCTGGAGTTTGAGTTTGCCGCCATTTAAGCTGTGCTCTGTATGAATTTTTTTCATAAGTACTTATTTTTTATAAGATTGGATTGCACATATTTACGCATTGAAATGTTAGTAATTTTAATTTGTTTTGTAAATAGGTATGTAGCTAGTATTTTTTGTGGTATGTTTATTTCTTTGTGTGTCTACTCCTATTTCACATGTTTTGTCTATCGCTCAAAGGTCACCAGGGACAGAATCCATAAGATATATATTCGAGTTTTTACTTTAAAGCTTTTCTGTAGATACTTGCATTTTTTGGATACAAAGAGTTATGCATACAAGCATACACAATTACACACTTACAAATTCACTCGTACTTATACTATAAAAGACTTTTACTATGCAGCAGCGTATACAAGCATGAATAGTAGTTAGGTTAGAACTGCTGCCCCCCAGAAAGCTAATTACTGCCCGAAAAGTAGGTTAGGTCAGAAATACGACACCAACAGAAAACAACCTGCTGGTAGAAAATTAGGTTAGGTTAGGTTAGAACTGCGACCCCTTAGAAAGCAAATTACTGCCAGAAAAGTAAGTTAGGTTAGAAATGCGACACCAACAGAAAACAACCTGCTGGTAGAAAATTAGGTTAGGTTAGGTTAGAACTGCGACCCCCCCAGAAAGCAAACTACTACCAGTATTATTGTAAACCTGCTGTGTCTTTACGCGGAGCGCACAGTTAAACATAAGATAAAAAAAATATAATCCTAAAATCATCAAAGTACGGACCACTAGTCCGTAGATTGAAAATTTGTTAAAAAAAAACTACTACCAGAAACGTATGTTAGGTTAGAACTGCGAACCCCACAGATAACAAACTGGATTAGGTTTGAATTGTGACCACGTACCTATAGTGGAGCGAGCGGAGCGTCAAATGATTCCCAGTACATCCAGAAGATCAGGTAATCCCGACTCCACTTTGTTTTTTATGTTTCCTACGGCAAGATACTTTATAGGCATATTTAGTTATATAAATAATTATGTTAAACAAAATTTCGGTTTTAGGACCTATATTAGGTTATTCCCTAATTTTAGTAACCCGAATTTTCATTTATCCGAATTAATGAATGACCCGAATTTCACGTCAATCGTGAAATTCGGGTCATTAATTCGGATAAATGAAAATTAGGGACAGTGAAATTCGGGCTAAAACATTTTGGGCTTACGGAGGGGAACCGAAACCATAACCTAAACTCATTGACAACATTCCTTGTTAATGGATTGGAGGTCAAAAGGCTACTTACTTGAAAATAATCAAAGACTAAGACACTTCAACTGACCAAAAATACAATGCTAAGTTAGTATGTAGAGTAGGGAGCTCCAACTCTTTAAGGCTAGCTAATACCTCAATCATATCGCCCAAAAATGCATAACGGGGGACAGGCCTGGATGCAACTGAACTACCGATCAGATCCGATTAGATAAGGCAAAGTTATGTTGTTATCGTACAGCACAATGAGCTGTCGTAAACCTGCGCTGTGTGACTACACCACACTTC
>BHDV01063471.1:92514-134213 GCA_005406045.1 Adoxophyes honmai
ACACGAGCGGCGCCAACGTGGCCGCCGCCGTCAAGCTGCTGCGCTCCGGCAAGCTGCCGCCCGACGCCTGGGTCGTCACCATGCTGTTTGACACAGGTCTGAAGTATTCGCCATCCGATGACATAACTGATAAGTAAACATAGTTATCCATTATGTGCCTTGGCTATTTGTAAAATAGCGCGAAGTATTAGGTAAGCTTATTCAGGGAATTAGTATTATAAAATAAAAGTATTTTAAAGTCGATCATTTTATAAAACAATATGGTTAGATTTCTATGTAGGTATATATTATTTCTACCAAATTTGACTGTACATGGGATGCAATTTCACTCAATAGTAGGCTAGCCTACTAAGGAAATTGACACCTGTGCCACTTTGAACCTTTTCATAATGAGTTTCATTTGCTTTAGTTTTAGATAGTATGGCAGGTACGTCACAGTAACACTTCTTGTAAAAAAGTACAAATTGGCACAGTTATCAAATTCTTTGACTGTACATATGTGGAGTTTTTCTAAGAGTAATTTATTAGGCCAAATTCAACTAGGCAATTATTTTCAAACGTATTAAGCTAAAGTTTTTTTTACTTATCATTCCGTTTTATGAGTGAGTCTCATAGTAGTATTATAATTAAAACGTTACTGCCAGACTGAATTAGCTAAGTCGTCAATTTTTTTTTCGATGTTTTGATTAAAAGTGATATTAAATGATTAATTATTGATTATACAGTATTTTTTTGTTACTATTTCATTAAAAAATAGGTATAAGAATCCGTCAGTCAAATATAACTGACGTGGCCCAAGTGGTAAAAATCCAGTCCCAGCGCCACGTCAGGCACTTAATAGTTACTTAGAAATGTAGAGCGAAATTGACAGAGATTTTGCAAGTCGTCAGACTAAACAAGTCGTCACATACTGCGCTCAGTGCCGGGACCAGCCACATTGTTGCATTGAATGATTAGGTAATTTTACCCAAAAAAATAACTAACCGATGTGTTCATGAAAACGGCTCTGAATTCTGTTCCATCCAAAAATTTTACAGGCCGCGTTGCACTAGTGTTGCTTAGGGCCGCGTCAGGCATTTGAATACACTAAAAACGCTGTTCCCCGTGTGGTGCCGGGTTAGAATAGCACCTCCTCCTTTCTTCCCGTGGGTGTCGTAAGAGTCGATTCTGGGAAAGGGGTTAGTGTATTGTGGGCGATGGGCTAGCAACCTGTCACCGCAATATCACGTTTAACCATCTGGTTACCCTGCTGAAATTGCTCTGCCTACCCCTCTTGGGAATACAGGCGTGAGAATATATGTATGTTTGTAAAAACGCTGTAGATGTGCGCGACGGCTTAAGAAGGCGACTTGAATTTGATGCTTTCGTGTCAGTCACCGCGGTGACTAGGCTAGACTAGGCTGTAACTAGTTACCGGTTTCAATGCGTTCCAGATGACTACTGTTGGTGAGTTGTATTTTACATGAAAGCTAGATCTTCTTCTAGAATCTTCCTTACGATGGATGTCAGAAAAATCGAAATCGAAAAAATTATCGAGATTTGAAATAAAAGTAAGTAGGTAATTCGAGTTTCAACTTTTTAGGTTGGTTAAGCAGGTTGTCAGACGAAGTTTAGTATTCTCGACAATATTTACTTACTGTTCATACTGCTTAAACTGGGATTCCTGGTTTTAAATACGTAGAACTAGTCGGTAAAAACAATTACGTAGATTAGATACAGACTTAATATAACAATATATTTTTCTGTATTACTTAGGTATATCACCATCGTACCTATCTACCTAAATCGTAAGATTGATTGAAGTAAGTTAGTATACCTACCCATTACAAGATAGCAAGAAAGATCTCTTCAAATATTGAAGCGATGTATTTCTTAACAGGTAATGTAGGTAAAATGCAATTTGATGAATACAAATATGTACAAGTATTCTTTATCGAACAACACAAATCAGTACCTACAATTTGATTACAAAATGAAAAGGAAAGATTGGTATAATTTAGTCCCATTGATAAATACTTACATTTACATGTCTGAGTTTAGTAATCACAACCAAGACGGAATAGGTTGTACAAACATGGAAGAACCAATCCACGAGTGATTTGTTATTGTTTACTGCATGGGTTTAGATAAGGCTTTTAAACGTAGAGTCTGATAAAATGATAACCATGACAATGACATTATTATTATCAACACCTTCATACTCGATATCGCAGGAGGAAGCAACGTGAACCGACACTAAATCACTTGAAACTAATATGGAACTAAGATTCTGTCTTCGTATGGAATGGTATGTAATAAAAGTACAACAAATGGAGTAGAAATGAGAGCATTAAGAAGTAAGTATGGAAGGTGTATCACTGAAAGAAAGAATAATAAATAGTGTGAATAATAAATAGAGGGAAAGAGCTGGGGTGAAAGTAGATATTGAAAGCGTACTCCAATAGGTCTCTCAGGTGATGTAAGTAGTAATACTCGTAAATACAGTTTACTTCAATCTCCTTTTAATTATATTTTCACAAGACCACGTATTGACCGTTAAATCTACCCAATGATTCGAAACCGTCCCTTTTATATATTTTTACAATCAGTGTTGCCATTTATGTCTTATATTAAATCCACATTTTATAATAGTTGCCATAAATACAATTATTGAAATGTAACAATGACTTTACATGAATCTAGTATTATAATTTTAATGAATGTAAGTTTATATAAATATACACATTAATGACTAATTTAATACTTAAACATTTCTATAGTCACCCGTAACATCTATTTTGCTTACATTCGGCCATTCTGACGCAATGTACGCGCCCTCGCGTTAACATTAAACAAAACAAAAAAAAAATGGAACCAGTAAAAAAAAACTCGTCTCCGTTACAACTTTCTCATTACAATTATCACAAACAAATCATACTAAAAAAAATATCATAATGTCGTATCACAAAAAAATAAGGATACAAGACAAAAGCCCTAAGGTAGGTTCTTTATATCTATAACATTAGTTTCACACAATGCTTGTTTTAATTAATACAGTGTAATCGATTACAGCCTTTAAGAACCGATATAGTATCACATTAGCTAATGCTCGGAAGGTTCTTAACGCCATAGTGGGCTAGTATCACCACAGCGGGCTAATATCGCCACTGCGGGCTAGCATCGCCACAGCGGGCTAGCAACGCCACAATGGACCAGCATCGCCACTGCGGGCTAGCATCGCCACCGCGGGCTAGTAACGCCACAAGGGCTTAACGCCACTATGGGCTAATAACGCCACTATGGGCTAATGACGCCACTATGGGCTAATAACGCCACTACGGGCTAATAACGCCACTATGGGCTAATAACGCCACTACGGGCTAGTAACGCCACAAGGGCTAATAACGCCACTGTGGGCTAGTAACGCCACTGCGGGCTAATAACGCCACTGCGGGCTAGTATACAATATACGCTACAATTAACATACTATTCATATAAATATGCTAATAATTATCATAAAATTAACACTTCTAGTCACTTTCTATGTCAGACGCGCTTTCCATGGGATCGTTAGCAAAAACCAACCACGGGTGGATCTTATCTACTGCAAATACTGATCGATATTTCGGCTTCCCTGCCTTTTGGGTGATAGGTGTATCCTCTACTTCGTATCTATCATTCCCTAAGACTTTACTTATTTTGTAAGGTCCGCTACATTTCGGCCTCAATTTCCTACTCTGACCTGAATAATTGCCAATATCACGCTCGACACGCACTAAATCGCCTACATGATAGCTACGTGGGTCTCTACGTTTCCTATCAAATCGGTCTTTTTGTTTAGTTTGCTCCTCGACCATTCTTTCAGCCGCCTGTGCTCTGATTCCATCAGTATCTACATATTCATGCGCTTCGGATACAATTCCGTTCAATGCTCCATCAGAACTGCCGGTTGGAACTATTCCAAATAATAATTGAGCTGGTGTCTGTTTAGTCGCCTTATTTACCGTATTATTTAAGCCCCATTGAACTTGAGGTACCCTATCGTCCCATTCATTCTCTGGTTTACCGTGATTGATAGCCGTTAGAGAATGAAAAGTACTCATCAAAAACTTTAATTGTGGTACAGGTCTTACAGTTCTTAACAGGCTTAATGTAAATATACTTCGTGAACGAATCAATGATTGCCAAAATATACGAATTTCGTTTCTTGCTCATAGGAAACGGCCCGCAATGATCTGCGTGCAAAGTATCGAAGGGTTTGTTCGGTTTTGAAATTGGATGCATAAGACCTTCCTTTGGCCCAGTAGGTACTTTGTTATGGGCACAGTGTAAACATGCTGCACAGTACTTTTTTATAAATCGACGCATTTTCTGGAACCAATATACCTTTCGAATCCTGTCATACGTCTTTTCATAACCAAAATGACCTACATCATCGTGGTTGCTTTTGAGAATTTGCCATCTTACTGACTTAGGCACTACCCATAGCAGACTAACATTATTGTTATTTTTAACAACGCGATATAACCTGCCATTTTTACAAGTAAAATTATTTTTGATGGTGATTACATTGTCTGTGTCAGGATCTCTCAAAATTGCCACGATTCGCTGCAACTCCGAATCACTTTGTTGCACTGTCTGCAACCAGTTATCATCAATATTATGATTGATCCCGTCATCAATACCTACCCGAAAAACATTACAGTCATCATCGCGACATGGTGGATCAACACCAGCTACAGCGTTTCGGCTCAACGCGTCTACGTGACTCATCTTGTGACCTGCCCGGTACTCAATAGTAAAATCAAATTCTTGCATGGCGATCCACCACCTCGCAACTCTTGGGACTAAGTCTTTCTTGGTCATAGTCCATCGCAAAGCGTTGCAGTCAGTGACCAACTTAAATGGACTACCCAGCAAATACACTCGAAATCTATTTAACGCAGTAACTGCAGCAAGGGTCTCCAATTCATAAGCATGAAATTTTTGTTCCTCGGGTGAGGTTTGGCGACTGTAATACGCAATTGGTTGGAGGCCCTTACCTGCGTCTTGCAACAAAATCGCACCAAGTCCTAACTTACTAGCATCCGTATGAACCTCTAACTGAGCTTGAGGTTCATACAATGCTAAGACTGGTCTGCTAATCAATACCTTTTTAAGAGCGTTAAAAGCTTCCATTTGCTCAGATTGGAAACACCAAGGTTCGTTTTTTCTCGTCAATTTAGTTAAAGGTCTTGCAATAACCGAAAAGTTGCGAACAAATTTCCGAAAATAACTGGCTAATCCGATAAATTGACGTATCTCATGTACGTTATTAGGCACGGGAAACTGTGCAACAGCGTCAATTTTTAGAGAACCTGGACGAATACCTTCTTTAGATATCTCATAGCCGAGGTATTCTATACGTTCTTGAAAAAAAACACATTTCTTTAAATTAAGTGTTAGTTTAGCCTTACGGAGCAATTCAAAAACCTTTTTAAGTTTATCAAATCCTTCTTGAACTGATTTGGATGGCACCAATAAGTCATCCATGTACGCAAGCACTAATTTTTGTCCTACGCCATTCAACATCGAGTTAATTGCTCGCTGAAAGACACTTGGAGCGTTCGCCAATCCGAACGGCATGCGGTTAAACTCATAGAGGCCATCTGGCGTGACGAACGCTGTCAGGTGTTTACTGTCTTCCGCTACTGGCACTTGGTAATATCCACTAGCTAAGTCGAGACTAGTGAAGAAATTGTTGCCGCCTAGATAATCTAGTTTGTCTTCTATACGTGGCAATGGATACTTGTCTTTCAATGTTTTACGATTTAAAGCGCGATAATCTACGCATAGCCGTTTTTGTCCATTTTTCTTATTTACTAACAAGACTGGACTTGCATAAGGGGATGAACTTTCCCTTATTATACCGTTTTTGAGGAGGTCTTCGATTATAAGTGATAATTGCTCTTTTTCTTTAATAGACATTCGATAAGGATTATACACAACAGGGTTATCATCTTTAAGTTTTATATTCATTTCTGTTAATTCAGTTTTCCCAAGTTCGGACAAATCTAAAGCAAAGCAATCTCTATATTTTACTAAAAGTGCCTGAAAATTCCTACGGTCCTCCTCGCTTAACTGTGTCCCCGTATTTATGTCTTCAAATGGTAATGGTTTTTCGTTGTCGTTAGTAAAGGATGTTAACCGGACTGTCGGCTCGGTAGTCTCTTCATAATTACACCCTCTGGCCAAATTGTGATTTTTCTTAAACTCTAATACAGTGCTGGTAACATTAGAAATCATAACAAATCCTCGACCATCATTAAAATCGTACAGTCCAGGCAAAACAATGTAATTTTTATCCCTAGTATTACAAAACCCTGCTGGAACGTATAGTGATCCAGAAAAAACAGACGCTGTCTGTACTTCTATTGGAGAAGTCGAATTTGCCTCAATAGCAATTGCTGTGGATGTATGTAAAGTAAATTTGCTCACATTTTCATTGCATTCTTCGCCCGGAGCTCTATAGAATGTTAGATTCGTTGGCGTTTTTATAATTACAAAATTAGGCGATTCTGTAAAAGTTTGACCTATCATAACATCTGCAGGCAGAAACTGATCTGGAACTACGACTAGATCGACTTGGCTTTCAACATCATCTACGCTTAACAGACCTTTAACTACACCCGATGGCTTTACGATTGAGTTACCGAACCCTCTAAGATTTGGAACACCATCAATTTCATTCCAGCCTCCAAATATTTCTCTGGCACTACTCTCCTTGATGAGAGTGCACGAGCTCCCTAAATCAATAAATGACCGTGTATTTACACCCTCTAATTTAGCATCTTTGTAACATTTATCGCTTTCATCCTCTGTAGATTGAAAACGAGCTGTCTGCGTGTTATTTGCCGTTATCAGTCTAATATCTTTGTCTGCAAGAGGAGCGGGAATGGACTGTACATTATTGTTATTACCATTCCCTAGTAATCCTGTAGCTACTCTATTACGGCAGTGGTCAGCCACGTGACCAACCCTACGACATACGGTACATTTTTTCATTGGCTTTGCACATTTTGAACGAATGTCCCCGTTTTCGCCGCAGTTAAAACAAACTATATCGGGCCTTGTAACTTCAGAGGTCGAATTCGTGGCATATTGAGTGGTTTTAATGTCTTTGATCCATGGTTTATTTCGTTTTTGAGCCATAAGATAATTATCATTCTGGGATAGAGTTTTAAGGTAAGAAAATAACTGGGTTGGGGTATAGCAAAGGGCGGTCAGGACTTAGAAAAATTTCGACGATTTTTTTTTTCTAAAAATGATTATTTTCTGTTTATGAAATCGAATAAAGCGCATCAAAATAAGCATAAAACGTCAAACAAACTTTTTTCTCAGATCAACCAGTGCGGAGATATTGGGTCTCGAAGTTCAAGTTTTTTTTTTCGAGGCAAATTGTAGGCGGCGGGACTTAGAAAAATTTCAAAATGATTTTTTTTTCGCAAATTTCTATTTTCTGTTAATGTAATCATACAGAAGTCATCAAAATAAGCATAAAACGTCAAATAAACTTTTCTGTCAGATCAACCAATGTTGAGATATTTCGATTTTATGGTACAAAATTAGGTAGGTAGGTCCAAAACATAGGTACGACGACGAGCGAAGCGAGGAGGAGCGTTAGGTAGAACCGTGACCACAACGCGCGAGCCGAGCGAGCGAAGCGAGCGTGCCGCGGCAGCGGCCGGCGAAGCGCCAGAACCGAATTAAGTTAAAATCCTATGTAATGTTAGTAAAAACTTGAACTTTATTCCGTAGTATCTCAACATTGGTTGATCTGACAGAAAAGTTTATTTGACGTTTTATGCTTATTTTGATGTCTTTTGTATGATTACATTAATAGAAAATAGAAATTCGCGAAAAAAAAACATTTTGAAATTTTTTTAAGTCCCGCCGCCTACAATTTGCCTTGAAAAAAAAAACTTGAACTTCGAGACCCAATATCTCAGCACTGGTTGATCTGAGAAAAAAGTTTATTTGACGTTTTATGCGTATTTTCATGCACTCTATTCAATTTTATCAACAGAAAACACCATTATACAGAAAAAAAAATCGTCGAAAATTTTCTAAGTCCTGACCGCCCTTTGCTATACTCTGACCAATAACTGCTCTGGTTCACTAAAACGACACGAATTCGCACTCATCCTTACAAATTTGTCATCTATACCATGTATTAATATACCGACGGCTTTAATTCCGGTTACCTCGCACTTATTTATTAGTATCATTTTTTCATAATAATAAATGTCTAAGGGTTGCCCAATTTTACACCGTACATTAAGCATCCTTTGGAATAAGTCACCGTAATTTTCCGTAGTCGGAAAGGCTAATTTTAATTTTTCAATCCATTGTGGCCACGAAAATAATAACGAGGGTAGACCCTGGTACCAACGCTTAGCCAGCCCAACTAACTTCGTCAACGCATAGTGACACGTTTGAGTATCCGTCCACGAATATATCTGAGCGCACTCATTGACTTTGTGAATCCAAATTTCTATATTTTGGGAACCATCACTAGGGTCAAATTCCGGTATTACGTTAACGTGCGCTGTAAATGATGGCACCGGTAACATTTTATTGTTATTAACTACCGACGAAAATCTACCCGATACTTCGCTATTTTCTACACCGATTTGCGCGGTAGTTTCGAAAGGTGGGGTCACACTTTTTACACTTGGATCACGAACACGCGATTGTGTATTGTTAGATGTAGATATGTTTTTGTTAGTACCGGATGTACGTCGTTGCAAACTTGTATCAGCTCTAAGATGACTACGCCGCTTATTTTTATGTTTTCGCGAACGATTACGATGCTTGTCTTTAGGTTTTCGTGAACGACTACGATGCTTACGGCTACAGCGTGAACGACTACGACGGGAACGCCTGCTGTGTGAACGGCTACGACGGGAACGCCTGATGTGTGACCGACTACGACGTTCCCCGTCACGACGAGTGCGGCTACGGCGTGTGCTTTTATTATCTGATGATTTCTTTGGTTTCTGTACAGGCGGTTCGTAGCCCGAGCTACGTGACGATGCTATAGAAATGCTATTATCCCTTCTAACTGAATCGCGTCGACGACGACACTTTGATGACCTACGTTTACGCGATCTGGACGCTCTGTCTGATCCCATGGCTAGCGATTCCTTTTAATTTACCTTAATAATAAACAATAGTCCACACACAACCGAAATTGCTAATCTGCTTTATTAACTATTATAAATATGTATTACTTTTTTTTTTTTTCAATTCACTATTACTTCAAAACAGAATGTACTTAATTAATTATAATTATGTAAACACATATATAATACGTAAAACCATAATTAAACCACTTGATTCACCGTTATACTCATTTTACACTTAATAAATAGTTTAACTTTTCACGGTACTGGAAAACCACAGGATAGCGCTTCGTCGTCCAATCACCAATTAATAATTAGCTATGTCACTGACCTTCTCCCATGATGTTCAACTTACTGCTTCGAATAACGGCAGCGTGGGGTGCTGCTTCAAATCCCACTTCTGAAGTGAAAGCGTACTCCAATAGGTCTCTCAGGTGATGTAAGTAGTAATACTCGTAAATACAGTTTACTTCAATCTCCTTTTAATTATATTTTCACAAGACCACGTATTGACCGTTAAATCTACCCAATGATTCGAAACCGTCCCTTTTATATATTTTTACAATCAGTGTTGCCATTTATGTCTTATATTAAATCCACATTTTATAATAGTTGCCATAAATACAATTATTGAAATGTAACAATGACTTTACATCAATCTAGTATTATAATTTTAATGAATGTAAGTTTATATAAATATACACATTAATGACTAATTTAATACTTAAACATTTCTATAGTCACCCGTAACATCTATTTTGCTTACATTATAGTGAATAGGTAGGATAGAAAAAAGTATGCTTAGTTGGTTTGGTCATAATGAGAGGATGGATGAAAGAAGATTTACTAAACAAATTTATACGGGGAATGTGGATGGGTTCATTGGGAAGGGAAGACTAGACGGACGTTCCGCGACCAAATCGCGGACGTTTTAGATACAAGTCAGGTCAAGAGTACCCTAAACCGACGAGCATGTAGGTATGACGAGATTAATGAATGTGGATGAAGCAAAAGAGGTTTGTCAGGATCGTAGCAAGTGGAACAAAGTAGTCTCTGCCTGCCCCTGTGGGAAAGAGGCGTGACGTTGTGTTTGTATGCATTGTAAGTACCTACTGTAGCTACCTATAGTCCGACATCTTCGACTGCGATCGTTGCTGAAGTCAATACAAACAAACACGTCGTTATGAAATGTCTAAAAAGTCGCGGATTAGGCAAGAAGCCAAACAAAAAAACTATCAACTAGTTATATTACTTGCCTATAAATATCAAAATATATAAAAAAACGAGAGTTACTCGTCAACAAGCGTGTCTAATAATAGACTTGTTACGTTCAAGAGCCATTTGTCTGCCGTATTAGGTTCTTTTGATCAATGGATGGCTGCCCAATTATCAAATGGCTGACATTTGGCGCGGCGGCCGCTCGCCTTCACTAAATAACGTAATGCATTGTGCACAATTGTACCCATATTTGTTAACAATAGGCACCAGCGTATTGACATCTGGTGGGTCTTCAAACTAACAACTCCGAGTCAAAAGACCTATTACGATTTGCATTATGATCGCGAGCGCTCTATTGCAACACAGATAGGGTCCGATATTGGATGAGTAGTTCGAAGTCACCTTGAACCCTTTAATACTTCATATTGAACCGTATTTGCCGTTGTTAAGGGTTGTTGTCGGTTATCGCGCTGCGGACGGTGCAGCAGGAGTTAAAATTGCAGGATGTTAAATATCTCCGAATTGCCACTTGTGTCATAATCGCGCGCCTGTCGAGGGGTGGCGGCTATTTGCACTTTTTGTGTGTTTTGCCAGTTGGTGCAAACATAATGTAATTTGTTGACGGCAGATTCAGCATCATTGAGATTAAATGCTGGGGTTGCATTGACGTGTAGTTGTAAGAAATAAGCATTCGCGGAGCTATCTTATTTCACGATATGAGGTATCTTCGAATTATGTTTCATCATGCAGCTATGTACTTACAATTTTACTGAAGCAATTGTAATTTGCTGTGATAGTGCTTGTATGTACACCCACAATTACAACAGCCATATACAAACACAAATAATTCACAATTGTGACGTATGAAGCTAAATTACAAATATAATAGAGATAACGATAGATAGTGAAAAGTTGATAATAATGATGGACATAGTTGTTAGTAACCCGTAAGTCCCGTAGCGATGTTACGGTCTGAACTATCTGAAGTGACGTTATCGATGAGAGTTATCGCGAGGCTCCGCGCTGAGCACGGCACTACGCCGCGGCGGCACTCGTCGTGTGACCTTTACCTTGCGCACGTTTCTATTACAGCCAGATTTCGTTAGCTTTGCGCCCGCCGCAGCACTCCACACGACGCGCTCGCGGCAACATTTAAGCAGCTGGCCCGGCCACACAGCCTCAGTGTTCTCACACGACTCTTCTCAGTTCCTTCAGCAAGAAAGTGAAATCAGTGCATTATGGGTCCAGCACCGAAATACGAAGAAAACGAAATTAAAGCCTCGGCTCTCGACTTGATCGGGAATACTCCCATCGTTGCTCTCGATCGACTCTACGAGGGCCCCGGGCGTATTTTGGCGAAATGCGAATACATGAATCCGGGAGGTTCCATTAAGTGTCGCTCTTCGCTACACATGATTCAGACGGCTCGCAAAACTGGAGTTTTGAAGCCTGGAAAGCCAGTACTCGAAGTAACATCAGGAAACCAAGGCTGCGGGCTCGCTGTTGTCTGCGCTGTGCTGGGTCATCCGCTGACGCTCACCATGTCTAAAGGCAACAGCGTTCAGAGAGCGTTGCACATGGAAGCGCTGGGCGCCACATGTGTGCGCGTGCCTCAAGTTGAAGGCACTTACGGTAAAGTTACCTTAGCTGATGTACAGGCAGCCGAAGAAGAAGGCTTAAGGATCGTCGATCAGACTGGCGCTTTCCTCGTTAATCAATTCCACAACGACGCCAATTCTCAGTCTCATTACGAGTCTACAGGACCTGAAATTTGGAGACAAACTGGTGGTCACGTAGATGCGTTCGTGGCTACAGTGGGCACCGCCGGCACGTTCACTGGTACTTCAAGATTTTTAAAGGAGAAGAATACTGAACTACAGTGTTTTGTTGTGGAGCCCGAAGGGTCGGAGCCCATCAAAGGTGTGCCGATCACTAAGCCGTGTCACTTACTTCAGGGTTCGGGTTACGGGGCTGTCCCGTCACTGTTTAAGTTTGAGTATATGGACGGCACGATCAGCGTGTCGGACGAGGAGGCGGTGCAGTACAAGCGGCTGCTGGGCGAGAAGGAGGGGCTGTACGTGGGCTACACGAGCGGCGCCAACGTGGCCGCCGCCGTCAAGCTGCTGCGCTCCGGCAAGCTGCCGCCCGACGCCTGGGTCGTCACCATGCTCAACGATACGGGTCTGAAATACACACCTGCTCCTGAAGAATTAACAAAGGCATAGAAGTACAATTATTTGGTAAACAATAAGTTAAGAATCCACTCTTTAATTGCATCAAAATTATCTAGGAGCTTGAACATTTATTACAATTGAATTAATTCTTTAAGAAACTACACGTTTCTATAATTTGAATAGTGATACTGACTGTATAGATATTTAGCAATTTTTGTATTTATTTTGTAAATTTGAAATGAAAACATTTAAATTATCGAATTGAACTGATTATAAAGAAATTAACAAGAGATGAAAGTGAATGGAAATTCCTCGAAGTCGAGGTTTATCTCGCGAGTCAAATAATTAATTAATTAAATGATTCTGTTGGTAGAGTTGTAAGACCAAATACCTAATATTTGAATAGATAAGTTAAGTATGTATGTACAAATTACGTGATTTAGAGTAAGTAATAACGTGTGTTGAAAGCAATAACTTGTAATCGCTTTTACTACGTACCAAATGCCTAACAAATGTGCAATAACTATTTATTTTTCCGTGTCGCTAGATTTTGTAAGTTCGTGATTTTAGTTATAAAAATATTTCTTATTTTTCATAAGTTTCATCTTAGGTTTAGGTACCCGATCGTCACTCTTGTACATAATACCTATTCCCAATGGGGTAGGTAGAGTACACTAAACGTTACCAAATAAACAAATCCTTGACTATTTTACATTTTTTTATTTTTTTACCTGTTACGTAAATTAAGCATGAATCCTTCACTTATTTTGTAACATTCTTCGGTTTAATTTGGTACTTCAAACCATTTTGATACACCCATCCAGACATTTAAAATTGAAGTTTTGAAAAAGTGATGGCTACGATTTCGAGGTAGAAAAAAATAAGCGCGCAAATTTAAACATCTAAAATACGAACCTAATTTAGATTCGACAAGCAAATTAAAGGGATTGCACCTGCCTCTTGGCGGCCGCATTTTAGAACGACTTAGGCGCGAATGCCAATTACAAATGCAATAAAAAGAGATGAGTAAATATTTAATATCCCAAACATATTTCAGCGTTCTGTTATAATGAATTTAACATCCACCGAACAATGGTGCGTAAGGTATAAATAATTTTCTTCACGTGATTTGACTTCGCAGCTTTTTTACGGTCGATATTTGTTTCTTTTGGCTTGTTACCAAACGTCAATTTTGAGGACGGTCAGCCGTAATCATGTGACAGTCGCGGTTCGAATACCGATTTCAATTTTCACACGACATGACGAACCGATCGTTTTTACACTTTCTTCAGTAATCACCGAGAAAAGTTTTGGCGTCGATGTTGTTGTTTGGGTTGTCATTTACTTCGATACATAAACAACACGTCTTTGTTTCCAAAAAGGAAAGACAGAGCATACGATTTAATAAAATGGTAAAAAAAAAATTGTAGGTCTAAAGATAAAAATAGTGAGGTATTACAGTCACTGGTTGCTAGCCTGTCGCCCTCATGCGAGCCTGTCATCATACATTTAATTATTTCCTTAATTGCCTTTTACGACATCCACGAAAGAAATGGAGCAGATACCTATCACACGATTGATTAACTTTAGACGGCTATCCCCAATGTGCCAGGTCGAAATGGTGAAGCGACATGTAGCTTCAGTTATTAGACAGTGTCACGTAAATTTTTATCCACGAAATAAAATACATAAATGTTCTGTCCTAAACCAAGCGGAAGAAGATGAGACGACAAACGCTTTTTAATTCTAAACTGGCGGTACTTAAACGCTAGCATGGTAAGGCCCCTGAATGCAGACACTGGCGATTTTCCGGCCTATAATTTCCCGTCATCCATTTCACGCACTTAATTAGGTACATGTCCTTTCAGTTTCGCAAAAACGGCGGTCCTAACCCACCGCGTGGACTTGCCAGCAATTACTAAAAAATCTTCGCTCGTTAGGTAGGCGGCGCACCGCGTTTTACGAGCGAATGACGTCTGGCATTTTTCGTAAACGATTGTTACGTCGGGCCGACGTTTGCAAAAGTTTTTACGGTCGCTCTAGGCAAGGGCTGCGGCAAAAAACCTAAAATTGGCTAATCATTGACAACAGCCTCTAATTATTTAATATTTGATTCGCTAAGTTGTGGATCCCTTCTTGGAACAAAGTCTCGAGTCATTTACAAAATAAAATATCGATAATAACAGGTTGTTATCATGGACAGATGTCTGTATTACTTCTTATTTGAAAAGGGTAGAAGTTTTAACTTGCGATTTAGGTTTCAACCACTCCTTTAACATTGTGATGTACAGGTGGATGGCGATCAATATACTATCAATAATAACATAGACACCCGTTAATTATTACACAAACGACGTCAGCCTATATTTGCTCTGGCAGTTGGCGCGATCGCGCTGCCCCTTATAAGTCGGTAAACATTTTGGAGTATTAATGGGTATTTTCCTCGGGCTTATTTGCGCAGATACGTCCACTTGTTTGTCGTCGTGCTTCGAGTATCTCCGTGGAGATTTAGTCTGGTCGCAAACAAGCGCAATAAAAGTATAAATGAAATAGTAATCAAGCGTAAATGATCATCAGCCTGTTTACACCCCACTGGCGGTATGACAAAGCCCGTGATAAATATAAATATAAATATAAATATAAATATCTCTGGACAATTTTTACACCAATCATCTAGTCCCAAAGTAGGCAATTTAATGCCTGTGTTATGGGTACTAGACAACGGATAAACATACTTATATATAGATAAACATCCAAGACTCGAAAGCAAACATTCGTATTCATCATACAAACATCTGCCCTGACCGGGGATCGAACCCGGGACCTTAAGCGTCACAGTCAGGTTCTCTAACCGCTGGGCTATCCGGCCGTCAAAATGCCTAAATGCAGATAAGGCGCCTAAATGCAGATGCTGCTGATTTGCTGGCCTATAATTTCCCGTTATTATTTTCACCGCACTTTATTAGATATATCTCCGTTCAGGTTCGCAAAAAAATCCCAAACTTTCATCTCTGAGAGGGCTCGGACTGTAGCTCCCACGGTCTCTAACCCTGATTGGAAACTTCAAACACAACATATAATTCCTTCGTATTTGATGATAAATAAATTGATGAAACAATGAATAAAAAACTTTATTTAAGTCGCCTTCACGCATGACTTCCCGATAATTACTTAATCATCTGATAAAGTTGATTAATGTTTTGCGCTGTACGGCAGAAGTGTGAATGATGTGATAAGATAAGATAGTTGGTCGATAGTCCGGTGTCTTCCACTGTACCGGGGACCCTCCAAGTCGCATATTAGTTGGTCCAACTAATCCCCAACACCAACAGAGATGGTCGCGGCGGCGTGCGATAGCGCGTATCCAGGGAATTGATTTAATCTGAGTCAATATTGACCCGGCGTGGGAGCGCCGCGGTGTGCACAGGTGTCTGTCTCCAAACATCGCTGCAGGAAGTGTGCTTTCGTCATTCTTCATTGACGGATTTAAACGTTTTGACAGTTTGTAACAGGTTGTTCGCTGGCCAAAGCCCAACGGGATCCTTGACAAAAAAAAGTTCTATTCATAAGCTGTAATTTAATAGGGGTAATAAGATTACGGCGAGAACTCGAGGTAACATTAGCAATGTGATTCATCTTGTATTGGCACTCAAACATTTATTTAAGTAGGTAAGTGCTGATTTCAATTTCATAATCAATGAGAAACCTATTGACGAAGTATACTGGCGAGCAAAAACACTATATTTCCCATACAAAGTTGTATAGAAAGTGATAACAATTCTTTATTTTGTCTTTGAGTAAGTAAGTAAACAATATAAAGTGAGCGTCAAATAAGTGGTGGTGGTGGTAACACTTAAATTTCACTAAATCCCATGTTGTCAGCCATGCTCTTTCACATTTTTGCATCTGTTGGTCACATTTGAACGTAAGTAAATCAATAACACTTTATAATTTGCAGAATGTCTTTTACTCCATTTTCGTCACTGATTTGCAACTATAGTGTACGAGTAGGTACACATTGCGCATACTTTCTCAGCTCATTTGTTTTTCCTGTGTCGATTACGACGTTACAGATTACAAATGAAAGATCCACATTTTATAGTTTACCTTGTTTGCATTTTTTTGTAAATAGCGTTTTTTTGTTCAGTATAAAATGTTTAGTTTCTTACTTAGAAGTTACAAAATAAGTTAATAATTTAGGTTCCTAGTGGTAGATTATGCTTGCCTATGATGTTCATTCAGGCACGCGACGCAGCCGTTGCACGTTGAATTGACCATTGTTTGAGGAATGTAGGTTTATGAGCTGCCTCAAATCGCGGCTGCTGCGGTGGGTGGTCCAGCGCGCACCTACCCGATGTACGTTGGTTGCAATGCTCATTATAGATTATAGAGTTGGTTTTAACACGCTTGTAGGGATTTAAAAATAGATGAACGTTTTATGTGCAAATTATAATGAAACTCCAAACGCTTATGGAAAGAGTTGACAAAAATGTTAGATAAATACATATACAGAACCATATCGGTTTGTAAACATTTTGCCCATTTCTACGTTTACGCGATGGCCAATTTCTATCGAAAGGTTTTATGATAGCGCTAAGATCAAGTGGCCGTAAAGTTGCTAATGCGTGTCTGCGCCCCACAAGTGGGCGTCGGAGAAAATTGACATTTTCCTGCGACAGGTGTCCACCGCGGATTTTCTACGAGTAATGGGCGCACCTGCCTGTGCGCCGCAATCAGGCCGTAGTTTTTGCATCGTAATGGCATCTTGGCCGCTTCTGCGCCCCTGGTCTGAGTAGTATAAAATCATTAAAATAGCAACAGGTCTATGCCTAGATCGGACGGTTAATAACCCTGCCGTGCCATGCAGTGTCCGGGTTTAGAACACAGGAATACCTACAGGCGTAATATATTTTTCATACAAAAAATATCGGCAGGATCTCACGTAAACGACAAATTAACAAAACTGAAACCGTGTAACTGATTTAATTAAACAACTCAGTGAAGTTTTGGTAGTAAAAACCATTTTTCAAATTGGTTTACGTCACTAATGAGTTCATGTGGTTCCATGGAGTACGTAATATAAGTACACCGTAAGCATGTTAACTTACAACACCTTTCATTCCTTTGATGACTCAAAACAATTCTTTACAAGCACATTTTTATGCAAAGAAACTGTTAAAAAAGTAATCCAATAAGACTCTTATTGGATTTCATTGAACAAACCCCGGCGAGAACAGATGGCAGGGCCCACGAGCGCACGTAATGTACAAGATAATGTAAGTAGCAATAATACTTGATCCAAACGTGTCGGTAAGTCGGTATTTAATCAAATCTGACGTAGGCCGCGATTGGTCGGCAGCGGCAGCTGGCCAGCACGTTTCCTATTAGAACCGTGTTAGAGGCAGCCGTAATTATTGGATGCTGCCACCTGCCGGCACCCACATACAACAGGCCTATTTATTAAACTATCCAATGTTTACGGAAATCGCGTCTCCGTAATAGCTCATTTGAATACTCCCCTTAGGAGTGCATGCGGCTTAGACACCTTCAGGAAACAGGTTAGGTGCAATGTATGTATACTTAGGCTTGTTTATGACCTTATCCTGGGCAATGATCCCAACCTGCCAACGGAGTAGGAGTCAAACATTGTGTCGTTGGTTTGGACTGTAGCTCTGGACAAAAGTCTTGTGCACAAAAAAATGCAAGCATAGGTACCTTCACAAAGTTTAATAAAGCTCCTGAAATCGAAGTATATATTTTTATGGAAATTCAAAGGCCAAAATAACCTACTTTTAATTAAAGCGAGCTACTGCAAATTTTATTCATGCAAGTGTAATCGACGAACAACTAGGTAACATAAATTAAAAAGAAAAAGTAAAACTTTACTGCATAAAACAAGCAAAAACAGTTCATTTATTAAACTTTTCTACGGGAAATTCGCGGATGCTCAAGATATTTGGCTAAGGTTGTAGATATTTTATTTCAATTTTGAGAATGCATACTCAGATCCTAATTATGAGCTAGATACTTGTCATAGTCAAACTTCACAAGAGTTATGGAAAGGGTTTCAAAGAGTCGTTGTTCACATCCATCAAAATGAAACTCCATAATATTATCAAACGGCAAACGATCAAAATCAAACTCGAAATGAAACCTTAAATCTTGTTATCCTTTATTTATAGCCACTTGTACATCGGAACGAGTTTGGAACATAAGGCATAAATAAGACGCATGTAGCTGGAATGGAAGGCTCTAACGCGGTTCTAACGGCGGCCACCTGCCGCGGCACTTTTTAATCTTGTTACTTACCATGCCTTATACGTACTCGTCTAGAATTACGCCATTACACGGGCCCAGGACCAACGATGCTGTAGAACTGTCCGACAGTAAAATAGATCGCATTGTGTTGATTCTGTCACAAATTGGTGGCATTGTAATTGTAACATAGCTAACCTCTGTAGTACTAATTGGCCACTTATAAAAAGAAGTAAATTCAAAATTCTAAATGGCCGACTAGCTTTTGTTTTTTCAGGGACCCAAATATTTTCTGGCCAGGCGAAAACCGCTCAAAATAGTGTTATACTTAGAACACTATTTCTATTCTACTTGTGTTATTAAAAGGGTGCCACCTATGATGTGAACGTTAGTAAAAACTTGAAGATCAAGGCTGTTATAGAACAGACTTAACATTTGCATTGAAACTTCCAAATGTGGACTACTCAATGTTTTTTCGATGTACAGTAGAACCCGTTTAAGACGATCACGTTTAATACGATTTCTCGCTTAATACGCCACTTTTCGCCAGTCCCTGCAACTTGAGACATATTTTCATACATTTCTTAACGCTTAATACGATTCGTCATCCCGTTTAATACGCCGGAGCCCGAGCCGAGATGCTCGTATTGTCAGTCTCAAAAGATGCTGTTCGAGGCATATGCCCCCTTCAGCGGGGTCTTCCCGCTCCCGATTGGGCCCTCAGGCCTCATTGGTCATCTTCTGTGGTACGTCAGACTTCTGGTCCTCCATTCAGTGACGTCGCAACCCGGTTTTAAAACGCGTAAGGCCGGCGGTGTTCCAGTGGGCCGTTCTAAGCTGGCTAGTCACTCCAGGCGTGCAGAGTGGCTAGCCGTTCCAAGAGGAATGCCACTGGGTTCTGGCCGGCTTGGATCTCCTGAATGAACAGGATCAGCTCGTGTGTTGGTACTCTCTCGCCTTCTGAAGTGTCCGAGCTTCGTTCTGTCTTCTCCTTTCCGAGGGCGGGTGGTGACCGCTTAGCTCGGCCCGGCTGTAGGTGCGGGCTGACCTTAGCGGAGGCTGCCATCTTGGCTTTTTTGCCTCCGCGCTTACGCCTTCTCTATTAACAGGAACAACTCCCATCGTTGGCTTGACATGAGGAGTATACATACCAAAATTAAAATATGTAGTATGTTTTATTTTCCCTTTCCCGCATAATACGCTTTCTCGCTTAAGACGCGTTTTTGTTAGGGTCCCTGAGAAATCGTCTTAAGCGGGTTCTACTGTAGTTATTTACATTGGGAATTTTAGCAGTCGATAACTAGTAAATGTCTTCAACGTAGACGGAATTTATCCCTCTATAACGGCCCTTAGATGTCACTTCATAATTGGTTCACACGTATACCATTTATTGCCTTGCTAAGTTTTTATTTTATTTTGGAAGCAAAAATGTGAGGTGCTAATTTCCGACATAAAAGGTTTCAAAAGATATTTCGTCAACATTTTATTAAAATCTACACGAGAAGGTAATAGAGACTAAATAGATCTTAGTAGGTATGTATTTTAATCATTTATTGTAAGTATGGTCTACATTGCTATGACAGAAGTATCATCATGTCGTCAACATAACTAGCCTTAACACGATGTATCGGACACCGAAATAGTACTGTTGGATTTAGGCTCTACCGGGTAGAGTCTACCCCATCTCACGTAGAATGGCCATTTCACACACACCCTACAATAAAGCAGAAAAGTCCAATAAGTACAAACGATATCCTAGAGACGTGCCAGAACAGAAACATTAGAAAAGCGCGTGGTATGCTTGCTATGTCTATGGGCGGTTATAGTCCTGCGGTTAATAGAAGTGATTTGAGCCAGCGCCGCGAGCGTGGATGCGCCGGCGTCCTGTCACCTGCCGAGATTGCGCACCTGTGCCTGCGCAGGGCGAGGATCTCCTGGGACTGTTTACTTGGCTGTGTTATGTAAGAGAGCAATGACATGTAACTGGGTATAGAACTGAATTAACGTCGATTAACTTACTATTGTTAGCTATAACCATCTTTTTGATCTCTTAAACATATGCACACAGAAATGGTAGATAATTAAATAGATGTAATTCCCGTCTTTGAACCCATGTCTTTCAAATTTCTGTACATAACTAGATGAGCTGAGGTTGATTACTCGTGTGGCATCGGAAATAGAATAACGTCTCTCCATTTCTTCCGACTAGACTTTTGTTAACTTAGAACCTAAAAATATACTAGAGGTGCCTGTGAAACCTGAAATTGTGATGGTTTTGACTATGTAACGTTTTGTACGCTCTGCTAACCCCATTTGGAAATACAGGCGTGATGTATGTATGTAACTAGGTGAGATAGGTTGGTAGATGGGAGCTACCCAATATTACACCCTGTCCCTGCCCATCCAGTAGGTACCACTGTGACACGTGCCGAAAACTAAACAAATAATTTTATTAGCCATTGTTTTATTTTAATATGCTTACAAAATATGTAGAGCACTATTAACTTCGTGCACGCCAGTAAAAACCTTATCAAGCAAATGTACTTACAAGTAAATATTTAGAGAAGTTCCACGACATTAGAATCTAAAGATTGGGTTCGGTATCCAACCATCATTTGTCATTACAGAATAGGTACTTCACTGGTAAGCTAATTGTGACTGTAGATAAAGACTTTCGTATTATTTCACAATTGTATAAAACAAATCACGAACCAGTTAAAGTCAACTCTACCTACATATCTGTCTAGTCCCAGTAATGGTATGCGGTACAGAGGGTAAGCAGGTGCTGCTTGTTTTGCTGGCATTTGATGTCGACGCACGATTACACAATTATGGACAGTTTAATGTACGACGTGTAAACACGTCAGGAATCTTTGAAATTTTTGAAGCTGAGGATCAAAATTATAATTCCAGAATTCTGTTCATGACGCTTTGTAAAATTAAACAATATTATGTAAAAAGTGTTTAGTAAACTTTCACGTTTCTTGTGCGATATTGAGCATATAAGTGGCGGTGCCATAATTATATCACCTTATCATCGTATGTTTGTCGTATGTTTTTACACATTTTGAAGAGTACGTGTAGATTTTTATTTGTCGCAAGATATGAACAAATCGCAATGTCTTTTGTCGGGACAACATCAAATAGATTTATCAACCGCCGTCCAACAGACCGTAGAAACAAACTGTCAGATAAATCCACAAATAAACCGAATACCTCTTTAATTCTACTTAGCCGTGAAGGCTTAGATACGTTGGTTTTCATATCGATCCAGATACGTGAAGGTAAGTACTACAATTTAAAAAGTATTTCACCATTATAGGTACCTACACGATGACACGAACGTAAAAAAAACTTTAAAGTATTGAAAAATGTACTATATCTTAACCTAAACTAACATAGGTACTTAATCGTTTACAAATGTCACAGGAAACGCTTACTCCTAAAATCCTAACATAATGAGATTTGCCAAGGGTTACTGACATATCTAGTTACCAGTAACATTAAGCTGCTAAGTTCAAACGATGTGCGAATCGAACTTAACTCACGGAAATAGTGGCGTAACTACATAGAAAGATCATAGCGAATTATGGATGAGCGAGCAGGCGGTGCGAGTTGGCGCCGAGCGCACACGCCGCGCCGATTGGCAATGACAGTCGATAAGTACTGTAGATATACTATAACTTTAGGTATAGATGTAAACATGGCCATTTAACTTTACACTTAATTAAATAAATAAATTACACAATTAAGAAGCACCGTATTAATTGAATAAAGTGGTGTTAAAGCGGCGCTTGTGACGCACAGGGTTGGATAGACAGCGGAGTTTTTGTAATAAGGCCCCGTTTCTGCCTTTGTATTTTTATACAAACAAAAAATAAGCAAAACTTAATACTTTACACCAATTCATAATATAAAATAAAATTCACTTTCCGCTGTCTGTTTCTATGTAGGTATACTTATAGTATAAAATAAACCAGCATTGCACTCGCGAGCAGCCGGAGCCAGCCGTTAGTTGTAGATATAAGGTATAATAACAATCATTAATACGACAATAATACGTTCGCCAAGTCAATAGTAACTTTTTAAAAATTCGGCGAACATATTCGTAGATTTAACCCACTGTGAAACATACGGCAGTGCAAAAGTTGTCATATTATGTTACGTAATTCACTGATCAAATATTATGAAATGATTAACCTTTGGACCACACAATTATTCACGTAGGCAAAAGATATAAGTAATAATTTAAAGTTTTATCTGCTCACAAATCTAATCAATATATGGATTTTTCATAATGAATAAAAACAAAGTTACGTTATCTATTGTAGAGACCTACGTCACATAAATATACCTACTTCAGGCATCTTTCAGCTATGGTCTCCAGAAACTACGTGTATATCTATCTACAAGAAGATAATCTCATTCTAATATCAACTCTCAAATTAATCTCTGCGGATTTGCACTTGATGCAAAGGTTTTCAATCGCTATCCTATGCGAGAACACGGTAGGTACACGTGTGATGGGAACCTTTGCACCAGGAACAACTCGAGGAGAGCATTTCGACTAACAATAAGTATTAGTGGGTCTTTCTCAAAAAAGTGGCAACGCAACCTGTCAGTAGGTTTCTCTTAGAACTTTTTTTTTGTCAGACGTTAATCTTGTAATTAAAAAATGTATATAAATTAAAAGACATCTTTTACATAGAGGCCAAATGTTTTAACATAAAAAAAATGTTAATTAATAGGTTTAAAAAATATTTAAAACTACGTTTTGTCGTTCACTTGTCGTGTCCCAACGCGAGGGACTTATGTTTGGAGCTAAAAAATACGTATATGTTACCAATTTATTTTAATTTGTGTTCTATATTTTACTTACATACATGATCAAGATTTAATATTATTCTTTCGAATAAAATAATTGTACCTATATGGCTAATTATTCGCAATTAAAGTTTGTCCACGGTAGTTTTTGTCGCTTACCTGTCACGAGAGAAACGCT
This sequence comes from Adoxophyes honmai, assembly GCA_005406045.1. Taxonomy (NCBI): domain Eukaryota; kingdom Metazoa; phylum Arthropoda; class Insecta; order Lepidoptera; family Tortricidae; genus Adoxophyes; species Adoxophyes honmai. Next base: position 116,307 of record BHDV01063471.1, read on the forward strand.
ATTCCTGTGCAAATTCTATTACGCCTAACCCACCTCACCCAGCATGAGACGAGAGCTGCAACTGCCTGCTAACGCTGGTGGAAGTAGCAAGACATAGATGTGTCGGTGAAAAAAGTTACAAACAATACGTTCACGCAATCGGGAGTTTGTAACGGATAAGTTGTCTTTATTCTGTCTTTCATATTTTGGTTTCTGTTTGAGCTAATTATCTGATACTTGCCTTAGATATGTAAAAGGCGGTTTACTTTCATGTGTGTAAATGCGAAATTTATCAAACAAACTTTTCGCTTAAGATTAATACTGTAACTGTCATTTTGTCCATAACGTGTACGTCGTTCACCTGTCTAAAATGGAGAAATACTAGCAAAAAAGAGAAAAGGAGAAACGAAGGTTAAGAAAATTAAAGATAATCTGGAATTGTATGCTGAATATAGGAAAAAAGTAAAGTACAAAAAGATTTTTATAATATAAATACTATGAACCAACCCAACACATCCTAAGTACAAAATTTTTTGTTACATTGCTACGGCTGATTTTTTTTTCATAAGTTACGTAAAACGCATCAAATAAAGCACTTAAAGTCAGTTTAAAATTGTTTTGATTTGCTCATCAATCATCTGCTTCCTCTTGTCGTTCACCTGTTATGAAATTTGCTTAGGATTAAGTATGATTGTCGTTAACCTGCGACCATTGTCGATAACCTGACTATGAATTGTCGTTCACCTGTATATCAAAAACTTTGAGGACCTATATCTCCTAAACTAAATGAAATATTTTGTTCCCTCTAAGTTATTTCGGTTATTTGATTATATTTTTAGCAATTGTCTAAAAAAAAATTTGAAGAAAAACACACTTTTAAAAAAAATGCAAAATTAATTCATCGTTGCCACTTTTTTGAGAAAGACTCTAGTGTTATTATTACGTTGAAAAACTAAAGTTATCAGTTGCTGTCTTTGTTATTTTAACTGTGAAATGGGTTTTTTAAACATTTTATTCCGTTTAACTTAACCATCAATTTATACTATTAGGAACCTATCAGACCTATCAAGTCAAATGCGTCAAATCATGAATAGCAAAAAAACATACTGACCATGACCATGCTTGTTCGATATAGATAAAGATAACGTAAACTATGTTAGAATTGATTTTATATGTCAGACAGTTGACGACAGCTTAGCCAGCCGTGTCGAGTCCGAAGCCCATGGAAACCTCGTCACAGCACCATTTATCACAGCCAAGCGGCCATCCCGCCGCAAATACCAAAGGGGCAGCGCAGACGACAAACTTTTTGTGCGATCGAGTCTGCGGCGCTCAAAAAGTCTGCGTGGATTGTATGCATTGTGCGCCGGACTTTTTGCGCGTCGTGTGCGTTACTGCATACAATTTCATAGGTTCTATTTCCACAGACTAAAAAGTCCGTCGCGGATAGTCTGTCGTCTGCGCAGGGCCTAAAGCAGATAGGTACAGTAGTCAATCTTCATACAAAATTCGCTCGAGCAAAGCTTACATGGACACGTTTCACAGACACGATATCTCGGAACAGTTGGGACTAGTCGCGTGGTTACCGTTGCCGTAGGTAACTACTGGAACTGTGAAATTGGTTCAACTTTTTTAAAATGAAATGCCTCGTCAGTATTTTTTACTAGCTTACTGCAAAAAATACATGAGAATGGGAATTTACGCTTTCAAATATAATCATCATACATTTCAATATCGAAATCGTCGCGAGATATGTAGCGTCGTAATGCAAGTATGTACTAATAAAATTTTAATAATGTATTTATCAATATCAATAATAAAGAACACACCTAGATACAAGTGCCACCACCACCATAGTTTATAGCATCCGCCATAAATTGACATCCCTAGGGCGACAACCGAGCGCAGGCATGAAAAGTGAAGTACATACACTTGATTGACTTCTGTATGTATATCTGTTTTGTGCCGACGCGTCTTCATTACCCGTCATATTAATAACTGTCTCCAATTATAAAACTTACTCGAACTGGTTTAATGTGTGGTACTAATGGTTATATATTTCTGGGGAAAGGGCCAAAGGGTATCAGCGCTGCTGGAAAACGAGTTGAGGACGACAAAGGCACTGATGATCGCCATTTGTTTTTAACCGACTTCAAAAAAAGGAGGAGGTTCTCAATTCGTCGGGATATTTTTTTTTATTATTAATTTTTTTTTTTATCATTATTTTTTTTTATGTGTGTTCGCTGATTACTCGAAGACGCCTGGACTGATTTGGAAAATTCTTTTTTTGTTTGAAAGGGTATAGTTTCCAGGTGGTCCGATTGCCAGCATATCTTGATCTGATGATGGAATATTAGGGAAATCGAGGGCAACCCTCAAATTTTATTGGCACAGGTAATGTTTTTAGTGCATTTTTTCAAAGCTACACCAGTATTTACGTCTGGCAGTAAAAAAATATGACTGAGCTGATGATGGAAGGTCAACTCCTTAATGCTTAGGAGTTAAAGGATAATTCTTTTAATACTGAATGCACCTGCAGACTGGAAATTATAATTTCAGTAATTAGTGAGGCCTGCTGGTGATGGAAGGTCACCCTCATTATTAGACAAATGTTTTCAATATAGCCCAAATTTGAAGTCGGTTTTTTTTTTTAATTATATCAGTTCCATAACTGCTGGAAAAGTTCTATGTCAGCAAGCAACACGGTCAAAATGACTAAAATATGTAGGCACGCTCTTATTGTCTCGACACATACATGTTTTTTACACTTTCATCGTATCGATAAATTTGTTGCTGATATATTGTGTTTAGATAATGAATGACACTCGTATCGAGCTAGATGAAACGTTAATAGCGCCTGTATAAACAATTTGACTTTTTGACGTTGTCATGGGTTTGGTTAATTTATAGTACCTACTGTGTATGTATTTTACTAAATAACTACCTACCTACCTGCAAACATAAATACACACATAAATTTATATTTTTTTAGGTTTTAATTTTATGTTAAAGAGGTACAATAGTGTCAAGGTTTATAGTCTGAAATATATTAATTAACTATTTCCTTAGTCGCATAAAAATATAATGAAAATGCGCAACTAAGTTCTGTGTCCATCAGTATTTTAACGTCTTACTCCGTTCATATCTTCTGAAAGCTTAAGAAGCGGTAGTTATCGAGGTCAAGTTAATTAAGCAGCTGTGTTTTTCAATCCACTCCTAATTTAATAGTGAAAATAATTAATTTAATGACCGTGAAGCTGTTACCGCGGCACGCAGCACCGTGCGCGTCCGGCGAAGCGGCTTAAGGCGAGCGACACATTTTTTAAACCGTCTTGAAAAACGTCGTGAACTCGATTTAAAACGTGAGTTATCCATACTATTTTTTTGTGTGAGTCTTACGGTAGTTTAATGTGCAATATATAAAACTTTCTTCATTACTGTAAAGAATAATGAGAAATCTAGTCAAATTTTGATCGTTTGAATTTGATGCTTGGTGTCATTCGTTTAAAATTCAAGCTCATTTTGACTATAGTCCTTCCTATACCACAGAATAGATAATAGTACAATATACGTAGGACCATGGGCCTTAGGAGGTTAATGCACAATGTTTGGTAATCTATTAATTATTTGCATTTACTGATCCATATAACACAAGTAACGTGGGCGACTGTACTGTTGCACTCTCGAACCCAATTGATTCCTGACCCACCACATAACCTATTTACAGTAAACGTCATAGTGACGTAGGAGTATTCATGAAATGAATCCATGCATTACGTAAATATTAAATAACATGTGTGCCTGTAACTTTTTTGTGTTATTTCAGATTGACAGGTAATGTTATTTAGGATTTACAGAAAAGGGTCCAAGTTTCAGCTAAGACTGATATGAGCCATCACCTGCCCGGACGAAATCTAGTGACAACTCAAGAAAACTAACTGTGTGTTTTTCTCTACTTGTGTCAGTTGTGATAATCTCTCGCTATTTTCTTGTATCACCATTTTTCAATAGGTAGTTAAAGAACACACAAACTATTTACATATTAGCAATTATTAGTCTTTGTAGTGACAAGAAGCAAACGTTCTCGAAAGCAAGGTCAGTTACATAACGCAGCCAAATAAATTGTGTACCTAGTTGACAACATTACATCAACTTTTTACGTCTACATATTTATAGGTACACAAACCAAATATTAACAAACGAACATGTACTTTGGTACCTAGATAATTGTAATAATATAAAAGGAATTTTTATGTAAATACGCGGGACTTAATCACGATTTTATTTTTGATTTTTTATGAGTGAGAATCGCAACAGTTTAAAACATTATAAAAGGAATACGTTGGTGATATACATTCAAATAGTGATATTTTCAATTGAACAAATTACTTTGCTTCCAGAACAGGTATTTTATGAAAGAAGAGACGAAATTACTTAATAAAATGGGCGTAATAAATGAGATAAATACTCGTACAACGATCAACAACATTGACTCAATATTTATTCGTTTTATGGACCATTGATAAGATATTTTTTAATTAGAGCAGACGGTACAAGTCACTAAAAATGACCAAAACTAAAAAACATTACGATTTAGTTACTCGTTTAGTCGTACAGTTTGTGATTGTACGATATTTCACCATTTTTATTCTAACCTCTTTCTTTGTCGGTCTCAGTAATTACTCAGAGCTGTTAAAGTTCCCTTAACGGATAAGCCCGTCTTTGTACTTTAGCATTTTTAATTGTTTTTTTTTATTTAGTGTTTTTTTGGTCTTTTAAGTGTTTACTTAGTTACTACTTAACGTGCTGCGATTAGCATTTCCGGCTGGCTGCGGAATCCACCTCGCCGAGCTAGCTGTGGGCAGCTGCAATCAAGTTTCGGTCAACTTCTACCATTGGGTTTTTACGCATCGACTCTACTGGTTCGTGCAAAAACACCGGCAGGAATTCGGCCTTAGATTAAGGTGACCAAGCTAGAAGTAATCAAAAACTCTAATCCTGAACACCTGAAACAAAATATGGTAGATGAAATATCTTTATTTGCACTACCTACCAGAATATCATTTATTTACAGAATACAAGTAGCTACTCAACTCCGTTTTGCAAGTTCGTCTTGAATTTCAACATTAGTTTTAGTCATCATCATCATCATCGTCATCATCAATCATCTCGCCCATAAGACGTCCATTGCTGAACATAGGTCTCTCTATAAGCACCGGTTGGAAGCGACCCGCATCCAGCATCTTCCGGCGACCTTTAGAAGGTCGTCTTTCCATCTTGTAGGTGGTCATTATACGCTGCGCTTGCTGGTCCGTGTTGTCCACTCAAGCACTTTTCGATCCCATCGGCCATCCTTAACATTGTGCAATTTGGCCTGCCCAAAGCCCATTGCCACTTCAACTTGCTAATCCGGTGGGCTAATTTGATTAGGTAGAGGCACCCCGAGCATAGCCCTCTTCATTGCTTGTTGGGCGACTTTGAGCTTTGAGATGAAGCCGATAGTAAAAGACCACGTTGTTGACAAGAAAACCAAACAAGCAAGGATCGGGACAGAACTAACACTAAATAATAGCTTGCAATTTTTTTATCTAACTATGCAGTTTAATAACTATATACCTAGTTGACGTTGAATTTACTTAGATATTACGTCATGGTCACTGGCAACAGCAACGTTCACGATCTAAAATCGCTTTGTCATTTTTGCAAGTGTTTGTTAGTAAAACTTATTGTGAGATAAGATAATGTAGCTGCGAAGCAACTACCAATTATTATGATGCAATCAGCCACATAATGGCGCATGAAGTTAAAAAAGGATAACTAAATGTTTTTGTTAATTTCATAGCGGCTTTGAACAAAAAAAAATCTCTCCTGTGACTCTGGATTCATACGGGTCCCGGAAGATATTTATTTTTATGATTTATTATTTTTCTTAAAAAAAAAGAAATATCATAGCTGTTTAAAGGGGTAACTCTGGCAGTGTCTCGGGCACCATACCACCATTTTTAGATTTAATTTAGGATATTTCTTGTCTGTTTTAATTTTTAGTGTATTAGTTATTAGTATGAATCCAGTTTTGATGTTTTAGTTCTATTTGTAAAATATAACTAAATTCTAAAGTAGGTATGCCATTTTAAACTGTAACGCAGTCAGTAGTAATACGCGTTTGTATTATGTACTACATAATATATAATGAGTTAATTTGAATATAAATTTTAATAATGTTAGTAACAAAATCAGACTAGGAGTAGGTATGGTCACATTTTTGGTTGTAATTATGTTGGCGCATTTTACCTTCTTTGCTGCTAATTGTATACAGAGCGTTTTAGAAAGACACCTCTCCATTTCTTCCATGGATGTAGTAAAAGGCGACTATTGACTTAACCTATTGGTTAAGTTAAGGTATAGTTTAGACGACAGGCTTACTACCTGCCTTTGAAGCAACTACCTCTTGACTCAAATCTACGAAACGTGATATAGTTATGGTTGACTATGTAACATTTCGTGTGCTTTGCCCCCTTTTAGGAATACAAGCTCAATGTAACTGTACGACAATTTTATCCAGACATCAATTGAAGTTCAAATTCACTCTTCCCCAGTAAACTTTAGCGCCAATCGCAGCCACCGTGGTCGCAGATCGCCGGAATTCGCGGCTGTCGAGGAATGCCGGCGGACCGCATTTCCCCGCCGATTCAGCCAGCTTCTAATCTCGCCACAAAAGGCTACGCAACGGCCATAAAGTCTCCACAATAGCCCAGCAAGGCCGGACCAAATCCAAACGATAAAGCCTATTTAACTAATACACTAATGTAATTGATATTTCTATCTTGATTTATTAGCCGCGATTAGTGTAAAATGAGCATTGCTTAATGGATTGAATTGGAAATCTAATTTACTAATTTTACCCGAGGGTATTGAAAACTTGTCCACGCCGCAGCTGTGTTACGCTGCGCCGGCGCGGCAATAAAGGCTGTAGGCTATCGTTTTCCAAATTCAAAAACAAGCTCTCCTACTTAATATGTGCACGGTTTACATGTATTCGCGTTTAAGTTAACTTGTTTTGGAATGTGATATACATTCTAAAATTTTAATATCAATTTAATAATGTACCTATTGCGTATAGTAGTAAGGTAAGCGATTGGTTCCAAGCAAAGATCTCAGTAGTATTTATTTACCAAAACTCTAACTGTTTATAATTAAAATCATGTTGTTTGTTTATTTAGACTTCGTAATTCATTAGATTCATAAAGGCCTCTTATAAGAGCGCCTGCTAGTATAAATAGAGCATTCACGCATGCGGCAGCCATTTGCTTTGGATAAATAACTCCGCGGCACTTTGAATACGACGTGTGCAGCGCAACTACAATTACTGGGCTTATACTTTCACGAGGCTACTAACAATTAAAACGAGCGTGTTTTAATTATATAACAATTAACTCCAAGCTTCTGGTACTCACCTTTCTCTTCATTTGTTTCTCAGACCCGAAACGACTTTCGCAAACAACCGTGAGGTTATCAGCACTATTACCGTTTACATAAATGTATTGGTACGCCGGTCAGCGCAAGCAAATTAATAAATGAATACCATATATCCGAGAGCGGCAGTCGCGGCGACGACCTGGCGGCCGCACACCTGCGTGTGCGCATCTCGCCCGCCGCACGCCGAAATGCACCTTAACCGCGTGCGCGTGGGTCCGTTCCGCCGTGCCGCCACGCCACATTCTCATTACGAATCACGAATGTAACAAACAAACTATTCAAAACTCTGTACCTTTAACAGCAAAGCTGTATTTTTACGGTCAACGTGGCCATACAGATTTCTGACCAAGAGTAATGTTCCTTTTGTTAAACGGTAAGAATGTTTACGACGCGGCGGTAAAAGGCTTTAAAATATAGACTACGAGAAACTGGTAGAGCAAAATGAGACTAATATCACATTCAAAGATTTCAGTCTTATAATATAACATGTAACGATGCAAAAATAGAAATAAAAATAATATGGAAAATCCAATTTAGTTTCAAAACTTCTCAATAGATGGCGGTTTAGCAGAATCGTTACATCTTTGTTATCGTGGTCATATTTCAACCGAATTCAAACCTAATCCTCATAAAATTACACCACAATTAACACCGTCACTATTTACAACTGGATGAATTTGCATTTCAAGTCAATAAGTTAACATACTTTAGAATTATAACCAGAAAATAGACCGAGTCTGCATCGCGGTATCGAAGTTTTTCATCTCTGTCGCATATAAGGAAAATTTTTGCCTAGGTGGTGGGGTTCCAACCAGTTCAACTGTCGGGGTTACATGCAGAGCCTTTATGGCTCCTTTACCCTGTGGAAAGTCCCCGGAGACAGGGCGGAAAGCGCCGCGTCGTGACGGCGCGGGCCGGGCCGGTGCCGTAGGGGAGGTTTACCCGCGCGATACTGTGCCCGTAGCGTTGCTCAGAGCGAAGCCAATGTTGAAGGCGAGAGTCTAACCAAATGGGGCTTACTCGGCTTGGAACTCTTCTTTTTGTGAACTGAGCTTGCTTGCTACCCGTTCAGTGCGGATGACTAAGTAAGGCGTTTAGTGCGATGAACTGGTCAGGTAGACGAGTAGGTCATTCCTGAGAATTTGATTCTTCATATCATTCCCCTGGCCAATTTTATTTAAACAATTTTCTTCACATTTGCTATAAAATAAGATATAATGTTTAATTATAAGCATATTTATCGAATAGGCATCATTTTTCATCAATTCTATCCACATTAAACTTTAATTTGCCAGGGGAATGAGATAAAATTTATATGAAAAAACAGGGGAATGATAAACACAGTGAACCAAAGCCAGGGGAATGATATATTTACCTTCATAGCTCAGAGCTCCTGCGTCGAGTCGCTTTCTCTCTTCGCGGCATCGGGAGCATTACAGACGCTTCATCCAGCACGATGGGCTCAACGCGTTAAAAATGTTTAAGTAAGGGTGTGCATCTTGTTTAGCGAGGCACCAGGGGAATGATAGCCAAGCTCTGGACAAACTTTAAGTATAGTTTTTCAATAATAATACTTAAACCACAGTTTATATATTTTTTTTATTTAGTCAAAAACTAATCTTCTAACGATTCAACTCAAAACTATAGTTAATTTCAATCCCTGAATGGTTCTTTTTGTAGTATTTAGTTCAAAAAAAGTCAAATGGACGCGCCAGGGGAATGATATTTTCGTTGTTTGACATTTTTTTTAAGTCTATTCTACTAACCTTTAAAAACAATTAATTCGTGCCCAAGTCAGATCATGGGGTATAGTAAGTAAAAAAAAATTGTTTAGTGAATTATTTCATCGTTACGGGTACTTTTTCCCCGAGGACGCTAAAAAATCACGCTTCTAGGAATCACCGTATATTCGTTTTAAAAATTATAACAGTTCGTCCTGGATTAGGGCAATCGGCAGTTTTGTACAACCTGACACCTCGTAGGTACTCTTGTTCTTAACTTGACCAAGTAGTACAGTACGTACTTAGTTATCGTGGTGTTGCAAACTGGGTTAAATTTTAAAAGTGAGTACCTAAACTTCTCGTCCCAAGATTTTTATTTATGTATTTTTGTGTCTTAATAGTCTCGTACACACAAACAAAATTAGGTAACGAGTTATCTCGTCTGCCGGATCTGAAAAACGTGTTATCTAGACAGTTAAGTCACCTTTCGGAAGCAAGAGCATCGTCTCTGTTAACGAATTAGCTACACTACAGGACTGAAGTGCTCACATTATTTCACTGAACCTGGCAAACCGGGTTGATCTTGTAGTTTTGGAGTGATAGGATGCTAAATACATTTACAGTGCTTTGAAGACGAAATCGGCTTTAGTATGGAAACGCGTAGCCGGTTGCGGCTGAGTTAAGTACCCTCCTCTTTGACTCCCATTTAAAATAAATAACATGTACACCATGCCCTTGAATATTTCAGTGCACTTGCACTTGATTAAGTACTTAATCCGTTAATTTTTGCCGATGGAATCATAAATCACGATAAAATGTTGTTATCAAAGACTGGCAACTATTTCAGTTATTTCCGGTTGAGACAGTACAGTAATTTATCGTATGTTTGACAACCTGTGTATTTTTAACCACAAAACAAAAGAGGGCTGTTGTCTTAAAGTTTGACTTCAATGTGTGTAGGTATGTGTGTGTTTAAGAGGGCGCACACATTTTTTACGGACGTAATATAAGATCAGGTGGAGAAAGAGAAATTCAGGGGCATGGCAGGGGTAAGATAAGAGGCACTACAGACCATAACTCGTCAAGTTATGAGTGATTATGGTCTGTAGAGCCCTCTTATCCCTGCGTTTCTCTTCCCCCACCTGACCTTAGTGGTTTTGGACCAATGTTTAAAAAATCGTGAAATGTAAATTAACTCATATTTAGCCATGAAAAAAATATGGTTAGACTAAACATATTCTGTAAATTTACAATAAAATTGTTTCATTTGTAATTACATTAAAATCAATGAGAAAAAAAATAAAGTAATGGTTCAACTTTGAAATTATGTAAAATGATATTTGAATAATAAAAACCAATAATTTGATTCATGTTAATCCGTTAATCCCCAGTAGACTATATTGTCTATCAGATAATAACAAGTTTATATCGTTTATGGAAAATTTTAATGGAAAATTTTCAAGTGAAAGACAGCTCTGACGCGTATTTTGTGAAAACCCTTCAACAAATTGGCTAAGTAAAAGAAATCTGTGTTGCTAATAAAATATTTTTTTCCGTTAATCCCTACAAAAAGAGTTTATTTATATGTTACAGTAGTTTTTCTTCAAAAACTTAAGGATTTATAGCTTTCTAAAGCATTTGAAAAACATCAAAATCACCAGATTTTGTTTGCACGCTCTTAAAACTAAAAAGTTGGGGGTTCGAAACTATTTGAATCGGTTATTCCATAATTAAGCTAGGTGTAGAGACTTCCCGTACACTGCTTATTGCAATAATAAAATACGAGCTGATGTAGTAAAATTACCAACGCAATGAACAAACGAAGATAGCCTCAGAGAGATTTGTAGACTCGACCCCTGGTTTACAAGAACAGAGCTCTAACCACTGAGCTATGAAGGCCAAGGGTTCTCCCAAAATAAGAAAAAGTCCAAATCAAATTACATACCTACTTCGTAAGTATTATTTATTTGTATGTTGTGCTTACGTCGTATTGGATTGTTGATATTCATTTTAAGTTACATTGACGTTCCTCACTATCTGATCAGTATGATAATGTACTAGTGAAGAAATAATGTACTTAAATCTAAACGATTAATTTAAAATCTTGTTGATAAACACGTATTTGAACGCAATAACGTAAGATCAAGTTTTTTATTAACACGTCATTTGTTTTAAAGTTTTGTATTCAAAATATCACGTAGGTAGAGGCGATAAATACGTAGAGTTGCAACGACAATTAGATTTAGTTTTAAATTACATATCTATACAGAATAATAGAAACAGGACCACACAACGGCGAGGAAGGAGACCACGAATCAATTAAATGTTGCACGTGAAGTTCCAGATCCGCATTGGGAATGTACGCGAAGTATAGTTCAACCCCGCTCTTAATGTGGAAGCCTGTGCCGAGCTGCGCGAATAACATAATTATAAGCTGCATATAGCCAAAAAAATGGACTACATGGTTTTTATTTCAGCAACCTAATGGTAATGGTGTTTTACCGGCAGGGCGAGACGAGACGAGACGAGGCAGGAATTTAAATTAATATGATACACACCTACATACATACATTACATCTGTATTTTCAATTTCGGTTAGTAGAGCATACGAAACGCTACTTAATAGACAAAGCTTGATTATCACGTTTCGCAGCCACCTGTAGCATAAATTCCAGTTTTAACTTAAAGGGTATAATGGCAGGTTGGTATATTGTCTCCTAAAATATACCTTAACCTATTTCCTTAGTAGCCTTTTAAGACATTCACAGAAGAAACGTAGAAAATCGTATGGTAAGACCTCAATACCCGCCTCCCTCGGTGGAAATAGTGTCATACATCCTCGTGTCGTCGCGCGTCGGAAAAACATCTCGAAACAGTGCCTTAAGTGACTTCAGATGAAATGTCCAAAAATGGCTGCGGCATGTCGGCGCGACAGATGTCCAGGTGTCGTGGCCAAAAGCGGCGAAGTGGAGCAGCGCCGGCGCGGGCGCTTTGCATGCCGCACGACTATGCGACAAATTTGGAAGGATTGATTGCCATTTTTTTGCTCTTAATGACATCTGCTGCTGTAAACCTTAAAAAGAACTTGCTTTTTTACTAACCGTACTTTTAGTTTCATACCAAAAAAAAGCAAATCAATTCGGCTATTGAAAGTAGACTCAAGCAAATATCATAACAGGTGCGTAAACATTGCAAGTTACACCTTCATCGTCATTAGTCACAATAGCTACGTCTATTGTAAATTGTAGACGACGTATGTTATGGCGTACCTACCTAACACCGTTTTGGGTGCCTTGCCATACTGATGCTTCTTGATCAAGGCACAGTATTATTGTAATATTGTGACCAAGGCCTGACATGAAAAGTTTGCAGAAACCAGTACCGAAACGGCAGTTCGAAAAACTTCTAGAAATTACATGTCTGCTAAACTTAAGTCAAATAGAACAAAATAGAGTAAAAGTGATTAATTTAGTATTAGTACAGTCCCCGTTATCTAACATGGTGATATTTTAAGTAGTGGGGTAAGTTTTTGGATCGCTTTTCCGTATAAAAAGAGTTCCGTAAAAAACTTCAAATCTTGTCACGTTTATTTACGGGACTGTACCTATACCTTACCTACCTGTACCTTACCTGTACCTTAGTTAAATATTCTCAAGGAAGATAAATTAAGGTTTGTTGGTCTTACAACAACACGGAAAGTATAATAACCACCCTTTTATAACTAGTACCCATTATTTATCGAAGAGTAAGTTAAGGTTGCCAGTAAGTAGACATACTAACAAGGCTTGAAAAAGCGTAGTTTCTTGAAAGGAACAGCTTTACATTTGAACACGTTTCAGATAAAACACCTTATGAAGCAAGTTGCAACAAGTCCTGTATGAGCGTGAGAAATCTCAAAAGATGCACTTATTATCCATCCTACACCGCACCTGTGGGTGCGTTGACGGGATCCGATTCGTTCGATTTGCTATTGAAATTGCGCTGTCGCCCGAACAAGTTACGACGAGTCCTGTTCTCCGAGCGGTTTTTCATTGCGTTGTGGTGTGGAGCAACAACAAGGCATAATCGAACTTTTTAATTGCTGTCCTTGCTGGCTTGTTGCACATTCATTACGAGTATGTGACTACCTGAATACTACAATAAACAATAATAGAAAGTCTTAAGTAAATCTTTACCGCGCGTGACAAATGCCTTTTAAGTACTAGAGTGATCTTTTGCACGCGACGAGTGTCCGTAGATTGTAAATGGGGTAGGCAGAGCAAACAAAATGCTACGAAACCAAAACCAATACATTTTCACGCTTAGTAGACACTTCTAGAATAATTTGAGGTTTAAACGTAGAAGGAAGTATAATAGTGACAACGTTGCTAGCCTGTCGCCTACAGCACACCCAAATCTATTTCTGTGGTAGCTTCTTACGGCATCCACAGAAGAAATAGAGAGGTATGTTCTAAACCTGACACCACACGGTTACTAGTTGAAGTTGCTCTAAAAGTAGTAGCAGCACAACTGCTGAGCCTGATACTATCTAGCATCTAGACAATACGCAGGAATTAGAGCAAATTTAAGTACCTATAGACTATTATGAATATTTCAAATTATTTGACAATTTAATTGGATTTCATACCATGCTTTTTTAGACTAGAATATGACTAGATAGAATCCAAATCTCAAACACGTTTTCAATTCTTAACCCATAATATTCTACAGCTAAATGTAGTTTCGACTTGAATTGAATTATAATGGTGATGGTGATGACCAAAATAACTCGTATAATCGTAAATTGCCGAAATAAAAAGAAAGAAATTGATTCATTAAGTCAGATAGAGGCAAATTACAGCGAGAGATGATCGCTACCTCAGAAGTTCAAATTTGCAATGGGCTGCCACCGGAATGGGAAAGCCAGCGAAATTACCGTATTTATGAATTCATCATTTTAATGTGATGTTAGTGAATATTGAAAAACAGAACCGAAGAATCTTTATGAAACTCGAAGCCTTTTTCTTACCGGTTTAGGTATGTTTTAGGCGATAGGCCAGCAACCTGTCACTGTTATACCTCTTCCATCTGTTTCTAAACCTAAAATTACAATAAAATATAACAGGAACGATATTTTTATAGAACACAAAAAAAACAGTTAGGTATGTTAGAATGCTTGAATTATTTATACCTTCCCCATTTAGGAACACGGGCGTGACTGTATGCTGCTGTATGTAAAGAAAGACGATAGCAAATGCAAATTTGATAGCAAGGTATTAGGCAAATTTGATAGGGAAATAATACCTAAGTATATAATAGTTTTAACTGAGACTACCAAATGAAAGTTTATTGTATCAAAGGCCATATCGTCACTTTCACGAAGCTTCGCGAATGATCTGCGCGTGATTGTAGTGATATATCACGCGGTTACTCGCCGCTCGGCCGCGCACCGATCTTTGGGAAATTGCCTATCATTACCGTCGCCGGTTATGGTCACTGCCGTCGCTGGCCGCCGGAGGCCGATCTGAGGGTCTATTCCTGTCTCTGACTGTGAATAATCGAACTATTTATTTTACTGAACATTTACAGGGTGTTGTGGAGCGAGAAAGAAATATAAAACTTATTTTTTTCCGAAGGATCACGATAGGTTAGGGCTAATAGTAAACCTGTGACTTATTTTGGTCAGCACAGAAAAAAGGGATTATGTTTTTGAAATCATGGTCATTCTGTTGTTGTTGTCAATCTTTGACACGTTTATTTCCTTTGACTTGCAGAAACCCTGAAATGTGTGGAACGGCAAATTGTTCCTTAACCAGCTTTTAGTCTTCTGTGTCAGCGAAATGTCAAGAAAAATTAAAAAAATATTAAAATTTGTGATTCAAAAACTATTTTCAATCACAAACTTATCTATTTAGCTTGGATAAAAACGCCTTCATTTTTGACGACTTTTTGGTATGGAAGTACCTACTAAGTACTTACTTACCGCAGGAGATTTTGTGTTCAATCCTGTAGTCCATCCTTAACAGCTTAGCAACTCAGTACCTATGTACTTAGCAAACAGATGTCTCTCACACAGAAATAACGAATACGAAAAAAACAATATCAATGGGCAGGAAAAAAGTTACTATACGCTAAATAATCCAAGCACATAAAAGTGAATGAGAACATCTCGCGGGTCGACGCCGGAAGCCGCCTGCGCGGGCGCCCAGTTACTCCGCAAACCAATAATTTACTGTAACGCACCGGTAATGTTCGCCTCGCTCTTGATTTTTTACTCCTTTCCACTTTTTAAGGGCATACTTTGTAGTATAATTGAACCGCCGGTTTGGATTTCTGAACTGTTACTCAATTACATTTGCGATTAAGCGGTGTCCGAGTAACTGTTCCAATGCAACGTTCGACGTGACCTGTTTGCTTTCCTGCACGGCAACTCTGTATTCACGCATTTAATCCGCCCAATTTCTTTGCAAATAAATACTTTAAGTTAAAATTATTCTCCGTTTCATGTAATAATTAATATTAACGGTCAAATCCTCACATATTTTTAAGTAAACCGAAGCGAAGGCGTCACCCCGTAAGGTGATACCTTTTATATTTAGAACATTATAACAACGAGTAATAAGTGTTATTGTAATAATGACCTTTGGATTCCTCAAACAGATCAAATTTTTTCCGTTCAAAATTGACCGTGGGGAAATCTGAACCGGAGAGGTCGGTACGTACATATACTGTTTATTCTTATGTAATGGAAGTCCCGTAACAACTTTCAAATTAATAAGTAGAAGAAAATCATTTTAACGTGGTCGGGAAAGGTTTATGATAGTCGATCGCCCACAGTATGCGTCAATAAAATAATTAAGTGGTAAACTAAGTAATTTATTGTGATGTTAGGGCTACCGACAACCGCTGTTTGACAAGAAACAGGAAGTTCTGTTAATAAGGAAGCACTTTGTTACTTGTAACGTTTAGCTGAGCCATTGTTCGTGTAGGTACAACTACGGACTAGTAGGTACATAAAACTTAAAAGATAGTTGTTTATGCGTCGGTAATAAAATTGACGTTTTTTGTTGCATTCAGCTTGGTCTTGGATATTATCAATTATTGATACAAAATACGTGTTTCTTACTCAACTAATGCTAAACAATGGAATGCACGAACTCGATTGATTTAATTAGTCTTAATATTTTTGAGATGTTCGTTCATTGGGTGATTTCATTTCACCTAAGTATAGTAGTATGAAACCGTGTGGTGTCGGGTTTAGAATAACCCCTCTCCATTTCTCCCGTGGATGTCGTAAGAGGCGACTTAGGACACAGGTTAGGGTATACTTTGGGCGACAGGCTAGCAACCTGTCACTATTGTACCTGCCACCTCAAAACCTAAAAAATATTACGCTAGAAGTGGCCAAAAACGTGTAATAGTCATCGTTTTGTCTATGTAGCGTTTTGTGTGCTCTGCCTTCCCCGTTTGGGAATACAGGCGTGATTGTATGTATGTAGATTTAAAAAGTTGTTCAGTTGAAAAGCTTTAAAACAATCGAATGTTTATCGATACAAGTATTTGTATATCAGAATCATAGTGCATTTTTTTTTATCTTGAGGCTACAGGGCCCGGCTGTCAGTCGGATCGCAGATCGTGCGCAGCAGAGCGGCGCGTCGCGGTGCGCCGGCGCAGCCTGCTACGGTTACCGGACGCCGGACGGGGTCGGGTTACGGCCACCGCACGCTGCTAGTTTGTTCGGAACCAAGAAAATTCAATTATATTAAAGGGAGTTTAGAAATCCCCGAGTAAAATAATTATACTACGCCTGTATTCCTAAATATGGCTAGTAAGTATGGGGTAGGTAGAGCACACGAAACGCTTCACAGTCAAAACTATGTCTATTTAAAGCTTCACAGCCACTTCCAGCACATCTTTAGGATTTAAGTTAAGAGGTAGGTACAATTGTGACAGCTTGCTAGCCTGTCGCCAAAAACTTCTCAAATAGGGACATCAGGGAAGAAATTGTGAAGTGTTATACTATACCTGACGCCACACAGGGGACACTTAATCGGTACATGAAAGTGATTTTGAGTGTTAACTACTTCTGCGACTGTAAAAGATTTAAAATAAGTGGACTTTATACTATTAGGTATATGACAATATTTATATGTAATTACGTTGTTTTTCTATAGTAAATATACATTTTACTTCTTTTATGTCCTTGGTTGCTTTAGATTTTCTTGAGTACAGTCCAAAATAGAAAAAAGAACTAACCCACAAGTCACTTTTTTATAAAATGGCGTAAGGTGTCAAAAACGTGAAGCACTTGGATTGGTTCCTGTTTCTAAAACTAAATCCAATTTAAGGATTGTTACCGTTATAAGTAAACACATTTTTTTATGGCGTATCTCCTACATAATTATGCAACACAGAACCTACATAGCCTTTTCATTGGCTATTTACATCTTAATTGTCTCTTGACTTAGTGGGTTGCAGTGTGCACGCACTTTCAGTTCGCTCTCTTTCGCAACCGGCGTCTGATGTGTATCAATATAGCGGCATTAATTTGATACGACGATGCGAAAATTAACAAGCCTGATTCTGCTTTGTCTGCCGCATGGTTGCCGCCGCAGTTTTCTTCGTGCCATCTACCTATCTAGTCGTAGGGGTATCCATAAAGTACGTTACACTTTCAGGAGGGGGAGGGAATGGTTTGTGACTCCTGATCAACGTTACTGTAATTTTCATACATGGTGTTCCACATGGGCGT